>LQNS02000537.1:0-11450 GCA_001587735.2 Parhyale hawaiensis
AGTAGCCAATATGGACGGACAGGAAGAGGTCGTACTTTGTGGTGCAGCCTGTGTTGTGCTATGCACTTTACTAAAAAAGAAAAGAAGAGCAAAGCCCAAGTGTTGGGTGAGACCATTTTTAAGAAGACGAGAGGAAGACACCTAAATTTTTCACCCAAATCCTTAGTTGCATCATGTTTTCTGTTCTTATCTTTATAATCCTTGTTTGTAGTGTCCCAGAGCACCAGGCGCGTTTCAACGGCCTGAATAAACTTAACGATTTTATCATTTGTCCAGTCCATTGTGCGCGCACACACAAATGTTTTCGCTCCTGTAGCGGAAGCAAGACTAAGTGCGCGCACAAAGCAATCCTGTGCGTCAGAGTGTATCCAGTGAGAAGTTGAGTACGCGTACACATGTTCGCAGATGTGCGCGCACTTTTCTCAAATGTTCGCGTACAAGTTGGCGTTCGCTTGTCCGTTTCCACCGGCACATACATTTGTTCAGTACAGTGTGCAGCACAGTGCGGTACTGTGCTGCACACTGGTGGAAACGCACCTTAATGTTAGGTTAGGTTATTGTTAGGTTAGTTTAGGTTAGGTTAATTTATAAACGATGCTTGTATAGCAAAGCTCACACGAGCACAGTTATGTCACACAGCGACGTGTGGCACCTGCTGCATAGCGCATGGTAGTGCTTTTGGTGGTGGTGACGCAGCATGAACGTACACACTAAGCGCGGCACGTCCACAGAATAGTCGCAAACGACGACAGTTCCCCTTGAAACGCCTTAAAATGTGCTAAAAAATATGGCTCGGGCCGTCTCTTTCGTCAACGAGGGAGCCAAAAACACGATCCCCCTCATGAACACGCTCCCACTGAGATCATCAACACCGCCCTGGCTCTCCTGGCCAAGAATGATGAGAGGTGCAGACGCTACAACGGCCGTTGACGCCAGCCACCGGCACAAGGAGTATGCGGCGCAACGAAGGATCAACGCCGGGCAGCACTATCGTTGTGCTTTCGGGGTATTTGAGCTTGGAGTAGGTGAGAAGTTTATGGAGCACAAAATGCAAACGCCCCGAAATCACTTCTGAACACAATTTTGACCAAAAATACACTCCGTGTCGGACCTTAACAATGAAGCCTTTTCGCTACACTTTGTTGCCATCAATTTCGGCTGCGTACACTTGATTGGTTCGTTTCGTTTTCAATTGCAGCCATGATTTTCATGTTTTTCATCCGTTCCCTTATCCTGGCTTCCTCCTCCCAATTCTTCTTTTGGATCTTCTCAGAGACATCCGCTCGAGGTCTCGCGAAAATGATCAGCATTACCAGCAGCATAACCGTGCCAGTCACTATGAGTATCATGGGCCACCAGTTACTGTAAATAACAAAGCCATATTTTGTCAATTTTTCAAGGGTATTGCAGTTCCGTAATAATTCTTTCTGGATGCAGATGAGTGAGTGTTACTATTAAACGCGTAGCAGAGCTAGAACATAAGCGCAAGTACGATAGGTTAACTGAACATTTCCCAGCAACGAATCTTTGTAGTATATTTCAAGTTCCATTGAATGTTGGGGAAAATCACCCAAAGTTTGCATGTGTCCCGTATGTTCGAACCGGTGACCTCACTCTAACCAAAAAATGACGGTGGGGGTACACCCGCCCCCTAATTTTTGGGTTAACTCGGGTTAGAAATGTCGGGTCGAAATTGCTTGGATCCAAAAAGTTGGGTAATGATATATTAGGCCCAAATATCGGGTTTAGTTAGGGGAGCAAGGTCTGTTTTTTTTTTTATTTAGAAAACAAAAACCCCCTAATCGGCGATTTTAGCTGAGAGTGAGATAAGGTTAGGTGCGCTGCTTTCGACCCACTGAATAAAGTTCCAAGTCTTAATTCAATGTCGATTCCAGACACACAAAAGCTCAGGTTTTTTCGTAAAATAGATTTTCATTAGTCTCAAATCTTACCGCGCTATTTCTAATACCTGCAGTACGATTCAAACTGGTGAACCCAATCCTACTATTTGATATATCGAACAAGTCAAGCCCTCTGTGCCTTCTGTAATCCTATAAGGACAAACTAAAATGTCAGTATATAATTATTTGAAAGGCGGTTTTTAGAAGGTTCAATCGACTTGATTATACCCATGACTGAAATATGCACCATGTTAACTCCTCGCCGAACAAGTTTGAAATGGTTCTGCGTATCTCATTCTATGACGTCACGTGGAGGGAAATTTGTGAGCTATTGTTCTGCGTATCTCTGTCTATGACGTCATCTGGTAGGAAATTTGTAAAACTATTGTTCTGCGTATCTCTGTCTATGACGTCACGTGGAGGGAAGTTTGTGAACTATTTGGGAGCAGGCGGGGTAGCGACAGTTTCGGCTGATCATGAATCGTTTCGATTAGCGAATATTTCAGTTAAAGGGGGGGGGGCGGTTTTCGATGTTCAGATGTCCTAAGAGACACCTTCGTATACAATATCGCCATCCATGCAACTCCATACTGTTCTGTTTTTTTTTTGCGTTACAAAAGGCACAACAACGAATTTCGTAATGGAATTGCATTGATCTTATATAAAGTGCGTGTAATTTACGAATATGATAATGGAATGGGAAGCAAATGCCTAATTTTCGACATATTTCACTTTAAAGTTCCCATTATTTTTTCTATGAGAACATATAACCGGCGTTATTATAGGCTTGCTAGCGACCCCATTCGAACTTAAGCTAACCTAGGTTATGTTAGTAACAACAAAGAAAACGTACCTTAATTATCCATGTTGCTGTTGTCACATTGCAAAAAGTACCTCATAATTTTTTCTTCAGTATTAGCTAAGGGAAAAAATATATGCTCATAACAAAAACAGAGGCATTTGCCTCAATTCATTATTATATTTGTAAATTGCATCACTTTTTACATAAAATCAATGCAATTTTCTTAGGACATTCGCTATTGTACCTTTTGTAAAAAACATTACCCTTTTTTTATCTTGCTTGTAACTTCTATTTTACGCCCCATTGTGTGTATCATGTTTTTAAATAAAAAAGGTAGGAAATTTTCAGTGTGCGGCAATAAATTCCCTCATTTCTTTCTGTTGGTAGCAAATTCCCAGTTCTTTCATTGTGCAAGTTCGAGCAATGGCCAAAAACGTTCACTGTACTATCACTCCACATGACGTCACAGCTGAAGAAGTGGGCGGAGCTTTAGATGCTACCTGCGCTTGGCTTTGGCCTGCTACGTATTTCACCCATGACTTGACCAACCTGCCATCGACCCACTACCTCTTAGCTTAACCCTTTCGGTACTGACGGCGTCTCTAGAATCCACGTCAAAGTATTCATTACTTAAACCAATGCGTTGTTTTTTTTTTTTTTGGGAAATTTTGAAAACATTTAACAGCCCCTCTATCATCAGTGTCAGTATTTTATTTACGCTTTGAATTAAACTGGAGGTGAGCTCAATGACTACCTTGTATTGTTGTCGATGAGCTTTTGAAAATCAGCTTTTGCAAGAGCAAAGTTTTCATACGAAATGGTTAAGCCTAGTGTAAAGCGCTCGGTTAAGTGCTTCATAGTGTTCTCGTTTCGCAATGTTTTTGCCCCTTTTTTTTCTTTGAACCAGCTTAAAACTGCGGAAATTGACTCGGAAAGACCGATTTCGATGATTTGGGAAGACAGTAAGTTTGTTATTGATTGGCATAGTACGAGGCGATTTATTTTTGTGATGATTTTGTTTGTATATTATAGCTTAACCTCTGATGCCAGAGGAAACAGTTTACTGTTGTAATTTTTTATGGGCAAACAGAGACACGCTTGTATACTCTGCTTTCAAATCGTGATACGATGGAGCCTAGGCTTAAGCTTCAAAGACTTTCGAATACTTCATGCATCCGCTAACTGCATTAGCGCTGAAAACGTGCGACCCTAATGGAATATCGTTGAAACGTACATGTTGTCCACTTGATCATGTTGCTTCACGTTAATCTAACTCCTAAGCGGACTGAAAATAGATCATGTAGTCATTATTAATAAATTATTTCAGCTTATACGTTAAGTATCAAATACGTAATCTACTCACCTGAGCCAAGCTTGGGTCTGGGAGCATAGGTTTCTGAACGGAGAACACGTAGCCGATGGTACCTTGACGAACATCATGTAAGCAATGGTTGGGGAGCTTAGAAGCCAACCACTGAGAAACGCCATTGAGAAAAAGGACCGAGAACCGAGCTTTCCTAACCAATAATCAGGTCTTAGTTTCAAACAAAACACTTCAAATATATTGATGACGAGAACGACTACCAAGACGATGAATATCAACACCGGCATCAAGGGAGACACTGGCAGCGACAACCAACACAATATCTGTAATTTAATCAGATCGTAGGCTTGGGAAGGAATTTTGTGCTTCGGAGTGAACTTTTTTTGTTTCTCTTCTAGTTTCTCTGTTAAGACGCCACCGGCGCATTTTTTATTACATGAAAACCATAACCAGATAAACAGCATCTTGACGAGTGGCCAAATGATAAACTTACCAACTTGACTAAGGGCGATCATGAACACCATTGCATATATTCTTTGTCCCAAGTAACTTTCCCAGCAGCAGGGTTCCGGTGTTGAATTTACCTTTGAGCCCAAAAAGTTCATTGAATATATATCGGAATAGACCATACCAACTACAGAAAAAATGTGAAAAAACAGACAGCGCTGTATTAACCAAAACAACTCATTGTGATTTCGACGCTTTTCGAGTTTTCCAAGAACCTCAAATATCGGATCGAAAAATATGCACATTACAACTGTACTGATGCTAGTTATCATCGGTGACAAATGTTTATCTGCAAAGACAAGAAACACCCAAACGCCAAGATTGCACAGTGCACCAAATATATGAACTGCCCAGCGAATTGTGCAAATTTTCCTTTGGTTTTGCTTGTTTTGCGCCGCCTCGTTATCTAAGAAAACTTTGCATTCTTCGTGAAAAGAGTTGAAATTCGCTTCCTCTGCAGGATGATCCCTGCACTTCCAATTCCAACCCCTGATCACCAGAGATACGGCAGTAGTCTTTTCTGCGGACGAATAGTATTTTCGGTGCAAGTGCAGCCAATTCGAAGTCGATTCTAAAACCATGAAGGCCGAGAAAACGACTGATAAACACAAACTAATCAAGTAACACCGGGCAACCTTGGGCTGGAAATTGTTCGAGTAGAAGTGGCCATCTTCAATGAAACCGTCACCATTCAATACCGCAGGCATTGATGATTTTGTAGAGAAAGAGCAGTTTCCTTCTTGCTTAACACAGGTTCCGTTATTTTTCTGGGGAAGATAATAATGTTACTAATAAGTTTCACCTAATTTTAACGTAAATCACTTTGTGTTTCACCTACAAAATAACTGTTCTATTACTGTGCATGATTAGCCATCGATCCCGTTAGATGTGATGATTTTTAAGGCTTATGGCATTACAGTCACGAATGTGCTATTCTCGTTCTATTCTGCCTATATATTACACCGATATCTTATAGTTTCACTCCAAATGTCCTTTTCCATTTTGTTTAGCCTCTCCCCAGGGTTTTCTCTGTGGTCCGGTGATTGACTTTGTAGGTACCTACTGTACGAGGTTTCTCGAATTACTGTTTGCACGCTTTTTAATCATTTCGTGGAATATACTAGCTGGGGTGTCGAGGTGAGCTTAAACCACTATGCGTATTTATAATCTTAAAACAAATTTACTTTTTTCGATATGATTGCCACGAGTGTTTTACTGTGCTGTACACTGTAATGGTTATGAATATCATCTCGAGGGTTAATGATCCCATCTCGGGGAATTACTGTTCATAGCTTACCAGATATTTTTCCTCTTCTTTTTCGACTTGCTGTTCCCATGAACGTTAATTCTGTGTGGGAACACTCGAGTGCATGGGTTCCACGTTTCTATCGACATACTATGCATATCTCTTGTTTCTTCCTCTGTAAGATCGCCTTTGTAGTGGAAACTGTGATTTGAGCAGTTCAATACAGCTAACATAACAATTCCGACGAGTAGGGAAAAAACGTTACCCCGCTTAGACACTTGTGTAGCGGGCTTAAAAAAAAAAGAAATCTCTATCTCTTACTTCAGGCAAAAGTAACTCATGGAGGAGTTCAATTCTTCAGTTCACAAAAAATACTATTTTTAGCTGGTTTACTCTAACTGTTAAAGTATAAAACACAACTCTTGGCACTATTGGTCAATGATGATCTGGTGAAGAACCGTATTATTTCTGACACTAGTGGACCCGTGCGTGAAGAATTCACGCAATAACTTATGCGTTTGCCTAATGCCTCTAAGCCGGTGCGGAATCTCCTCTTTTCTTATTTGCTTCTTTATTTTCTTCATTGATACTTTGTCGTGCTGTCATCCTTAGGTCTTCTATATAGACAGGCAGAAGTAACTTCTTGAGTAAAACACTCCAACAAACCTAAACAAAATAGCAGCTTATATACAACGTGTTAGGTCGGTAGCAAAGATACCGTTGATACCGTCTTTCCACCTCAAATATCTGCTTCATTTGAGGTGCTCAAATTTTGACCTATGAAGAGAAAAGTGCTTCGTCAGAGGAAAACGGTAAGCTAGAAGAAATAATTGTCTACTGCCCGTGAAAACCTATGTTTCGTCGGTTTCGTTGACAATTGCATCAAAATGGGAAGAATAGCTCATGCAACGAAATCATCTGTGGGAAGAAACTACGAATCAAGAAGCTTGAGAGTGCCAACGAAAGCTTCAGATTATCTTCAGTGCTATGATTTCAACTTCGGCAACGCAAGAAGCGCATTCAGACATAAGGTCGCCCTGTACTTTGCCGTTGATTCGATGTGTGGAGAAGCTAGTACTCTTACAAATCAGCCTGCGATGTCTTCATTGTTGGAATTTCAACTGTCTCTGCTTAAGATACGTTTGCCATCTTCTGCAACCCGGCCTATTTTGTGCCCATCACTTTCAATGGAGCTTGAGAGGACAACCAGAGCCTCCAACCTGGGCTACATTCCGCCTATCTATTTCGTTAAGAGCGTGACACCAAACATATAAATATATAAACACACGACGGTCATTCTTAGCATTAGATTAGATTGCTTTTTGTGCTGCAAAATACACAAGACTTTATTGTCCACTCAGACTAGGCATTTTCCAAAGGGCTGCCAAAGCCGAGTAAGATTAAAATACACAAAAATTCATTTTTATTAACACTTGAATTAACTTTTAGCAAAATAAATATTAGGGTCACAAAATTCACTAAATTTTAAAGTTTCGGGATGTCTTCTCCCATCTTCAAAAGATAAAGTAATGAATGGAAAATTTTAAACGGAATAATTTATATCTGTTGCACTAGCAAGGGGCAGAGATGTTAACAGGGGGACGTATAAATTGGGAATGACAGGGGTGTGCCCGGATGGTCCTAATGTCAGCGTCTGTACAGTCGGACGATATGAAAGCAGCAGCCGTGGTACAGTGGAAAGAAAAAGTGAGTTATGGGTGGTAATGAGAGGTATGTACAGCTGCAGCCATTATATTCAGGCCGAATTTTTTTTCATAAAATTAGAGAGAATGTAAAGTTGTGTGTTCTATGGGGTTGGAAATGTTGATGACGAAGTCCTGCCTACCAAAAGGATGATTATTGTGTTCTACATGAAGAAGGGGAGTTGAATGGGTAGGTTTTGCAAGTGGTAAATTTGTTCAGCTGAATATACGTAAATGTTGGTCATCGTGAGCTTTGTAACGCTGTCCAGCGCTACCAACATATGAAGCGTCGCATCTCCTGCATTGAAATTTATCGATAAAACTGGACAAAAGAGGTGTGGAAGGTTTGTCTTTCAATGTAAAATCCGACCCTAGGTTGAATCTGAAGTTTATATACGGCTAGGCTTGGGAAAGACAGTTTTCAGAGAGTTGACTGTATCGACGGTAATTTTGCTGTAGTATGGAAGGGAGTGGAACAAGTACATATTAAGTAACTGACAGTTGGTTCAGCAATACCGGAATCAAAAAGTTTGTCCAGAAATAGGTTGTATTAGTGATCTAAAAGGTGGTTCGGCCTACAACTTATAATAAGAGCTCGGACAGTGGAGCATTTATACGTAAAATCCTACTAGCGCTGTTAATGCTCCATAAGCAATAAAGGTTCCAAAGTGCTCCTTAGTGCTCCACTTGACTCTAACTGCGCACAAAGTTGGAGCAATCTCAAATAACTGGAGCATTCTTAGCAGGTCGTCAACCGTACCTTCAAGTGTATTGAATGTAAACGAGTTTGATCCAAGCATAAATAAATGCCAACAGCAAGTTTCTTTGAAATATATACAGGGTGTTGATTCATTCGATGCACACATTTTAACCATATATAGAATAACGAAAAATGAAACGATTTTCAAGAGTGACAAAAACCTTAAAACTCTTTCGTTTTCGAAAAATGACGACCTGAAATACTTAATGGGAGAGTTCGGGCGCAGATGAAAAGTTTTTTTTCGGTCCGAGTTGAATGAATAGATATGTAAAATCGAAAAAGAAATTGTTTTTACTCATGTACGTTTTCTTCATTTTCTCCTATGTAGATCGTAGGGCCGAGGCTACGCGTGTGTATGACAGGGCACAGCATCGTCAGAAACAGCGTTCCAGAGAGTCTCTACTGAGTATTAACCATCCCCATTGATGCTGGAGTGAGCTAAAGGGTTCAGTTTTCGGTGCTGAACATTCATTGCTGCCCCTTGTTGATCCCGGTGGTGGTATTATTGCTGATCCCTTGGCTATGCGGAACTCTTGTCGGCTCACTTTGACGAGAAGCAGAGCAGAGATATGTTGTCATTGCTCTAGTGTGCCCCATGTCGACAACTACCGACCTATGTATTACGCTGATGCCCATTTTGTCTAGAGTGATCGAGAAATTGGTCGCTTGTAAGGTTGGTCGTTTTGCTGAAGCTACGAGTTTGCTGTTTGCTGATCAATTTGCGTACAGAAGCGTTTTGGGTTGTTGTGATGCATTGTTGTCGGTGTCACACCATTTGCAATCTGCGCTGTATTGTTGGTCTGAGGCACGCCTTGTACAGTTGGACTTTAGCGCTGCGTTTGATAGAGCCAACCACAGGGGTCTATTGTACAAGATTAAATTAGATAGGCTGCAGTAGACGAATCAATAGGTCCAATCCCAAAGAGACACCAGAACTTACGCCCCTGCCCTCTATGAGCTATTGCCATCATGTTAGTAGGATATAAAGGACTGGAGAAAGGAGAAAAAAAGGGGGAAGAGTCCTTGCCAAAGAGACGATCATGAATGCATGTAAGCATGATCAAGAGCCGCTGATATGCGGAGCTTAGAGACGTCAAACTGTGTAGTTGGAGCGGGAGAGAGAAGAAAACGGATTAAGGTGGCCTCAGAAGCTTTGGCCGTTAAGAGTTTGAGATTCCTGGAGGAGGAGTTCTTGGCTGTGGAGGATGTCTCTCCCAATGTATGTCAAGACGATTTTTAAACGCGTTGACTGACTCTGCACTAACAACATTGGAAGGGAGTCTATTCCAAATGCTGACTATGAAATGCGGAAAGAATTGCTGAATTAAGGTCGTTCTTCGAGCTTTATGCTTGTTCTTGACCGTTATTTCGCAGGCGATCACTGAGGTCTCTTTCAAAGAGCCCCGTTGTAGGTACGTCGTTGAAATCATTCAAATACTTGAATGTTTCTTTTAGTTGCCCCCTGTGTCGTCTTTGGTCGAGAGAGATCAGACCCAGTTCTTTTAGGCGACATTCATACGGCTCGTTTTGCAGCTGTAGTATCAATTTCGTTGCCCTGTGTTGGACTCTTTCCATGTTATCGATATTTTTACACAGATGTGGCGGCCATAATTGAACAGCAAATTCTAAGCTTATAGCCGCACTAACGCCTTGTACAAGAGAACGATGATTTCCTTGGATTTGTATTCAAAATGTCTAGTTATGAATCCCAGTATTTTGCCATTTTCACGCTCTTGTCAACTTGCTGATTGTGTTGTAGTTTGTTTGTAATAGTGATTCCCAAGTCCCGTTGTAGGGTGACAGCAGCCAATACCGTCCCGTTCATTTTCAATGGGGGTGAAGGGTTCATCAGCTTTATGTGCATTACTGAGCATTTGTCGACATTAAAGCTCATCTGCCACGTTGTGCCCCATTCCATGAAATGGTGAAGGTCTTGTTGGAGCTTTGCTCTTTTCGTGGCAGGATGACATAGTTTAGTATCATCCGCAAATTTAATGATTTTACTACGGAACTTAAGATCGAAATCATTAATGTAAATTGAGAACAGACGTAGGCTAAGCACGCTACCTTGTGGAACCCCTGATGAAACTTGCGTCCAGGCGCTCGTCTATCCTTCACGCTTTACTCACTGCTGCCAACCCATAAGCCATGCCCTGATCCAGCGTAAATAGTCTCCCTGAATGCCATGGGCTTCCAATTTTTTCATTAGCCGTTGATGGGGGACTTTGTCAAAAGCCCTTTGGAAGTCCAGATGCACAAGGTCTACACCCTTGAAGTAACAAGTCGGTCCAGCAGACGCAAGCGACTGACAGCAGCGGTCTACAAGTTGAAGTCGTTTAGTGCGGGTAGTAGGGTTCTGTCGCTCATTCGTGATTTTGTTTATGAGTGAACGGAGAGTGTGTCTGTTGACGGTTTTTGAGTGCCTCAGTTGGGATGGAGTCTGGCGTTCCTCAGGGTAGCGTACTTGGACCGCTGCTGCTCGTTCTGTATACTAGTGACATGCTCTCTTCGCTAGAGAACACGATGCTCAACTACGCTGACGATTCCACTCTGATAGCAGTGACACATGCCCCCAGCAGGTGTAATGATGTCACCCACTCACTGAATAGATATCTGTCGCGCATTAGTGCATGGTGCACGGCCTGGGAGTATGAAGCTGAATGACAGTAAGACCTAGTCTCTGATTGGCAGTCGGTCTCATACACTTTACCACTGCATCCCCATCTGAAGATAGACGACACTGCGCTTCAGGAGTCTAACTCCTTGGAGATTATCGGCATTGTCTTTGATGAGAAAATTACTTTAAAGCCGAATATTAGGCGACTGGTGCGTTCCATGAATTCTGTGCTTGGTGACAGTGAGGTTGTCCGCAGATGCTTTTATGCTACTTATATTGGAGTACCGCTCACCGGTTTGGTCTTCAGCTGCTGACAGTCGCTTGCGTCTGCTGGACCGACTTCTTACTTCAGTCAGCAGGCTGTGCTCCGAAAATGATCTAATGAATATGTCCCAGACGAGAGAAAGCGCTGGACTCTGTATGTTTTATAAGGTGTGCAAGTACAACAATGAGTGACATTGATTTTATTCATGTGTCCCTGCCCTCAAGATCTTTAGGAGAATTACACGAGCTACGGTTGACGCACACTCTTTCACTTTGGAGAGTGTTAAATGCCGAACTCGTCAGTTCAGTCGGTACTTCGTGCCCTG
>LQNS02000538.1:5022-20005 GCA_001587735.2 Parhyale hawaiensis
TTTAAAAATGTATTTAAAAAATTTTAAATACATTGTATTTAAATACTCGAAAATGTAGTTAAATACAGTATTTAATTACACGTTTTTGAAAGTATTTGTAAATACATTTTCAAATAACAAAAGGTATTTAAATACGTGTTTAAATACAATTGTATTTAAATACTGCCCATCACTGCCTCCAGAGTGTATTACATGTCCTACAAATCATTATTGTTGCACAAAAATATGTATCAAAGCATCTGCGAATTTTATTTTAGCTCTCTGAAGGATAAAACTTTGAAAGAACGTTGGTTAAAAGGCTGTAAAAGAACAGATGAATTCAACCGGCAAATGCCCGCATGTGGCAGAAGCACTTTTTTAAAGCCTAGTTTATCGTCTTCAAAATGTAATAAATGAAGTGAGCTTCATCGAAAATAATATAGCATTCCAAAGATGGATTGATATGAGTGAATACCGCAATGTTTGCGATTTATTTTCGTCTTCTACCAGTAATCTGCTCTCCTCTATAATTTCGAATCGCTGCAACAAAAATTGGCTCAGAGGCGAGCAATTGAACGCAGAGATAGAAAAATTTTTTATCAAGATTTGTAAGACAAACATTCAAGGACCAAAGAAACAATTTACTTCCATCCGGCGAAGTAATATTAAAGCAAAAGTCTATATATAACACGCAGACGCCATACAATATTACTCGGTAAAATAAAAAAAATAAAAAACCTCAGCTGCTATATGCTGCGCGCGTTACGGCAGTATAACAGTAGGCCTAGGGTGGCGTCTGACTAAGGCCACCTAGAAAACAGTTGTTTAGGTGACGTTGGTCTGACTCGAGTAAGATAACTATCGTAAAAAAATTACCTAACCGTATTCCACTTACCTACACTATATTACGGAATGACGTTGTTGAAACTGGAGAATGTTAAATCCATAGTTTTTTCCAATGATGTAGTTTTTACGATTAAGAGAGGCGGATATGATAACGACACGTACGAGACGGCATAGCTTAGGGCAACATTTTACCGACACTCTCCGACCGGGTGCGTGCCTCTTACGGAAAAAACAACCTAAATGATAATAAAATTTTATCCTTGAGAGAGCTACAAAAGTTCGTAGATGCTTTGATATATATTTTTGTGCAACTATGATGATTGTAAGACATGTAGGACACTCTGGAGGCCCAAATGAAATGATGAAGAAACAATGCAATATAGCTACTGATAAACGTACTATGTCTTGTGACGTCACAGTGTCATTTTCCTTGATGCACTACAGCTTGGCTCCGCCCCGTGGTTTAACCTGTTAGTCTCATAATCCTTGCATATATTTAGATAGGACTTCATTCAACATCTGGCGAGAACGTTGAATACTGGCCTTCTACGTCACTCGCTTGCACTCAAGAGGTAACGTTATTTCTGCTCTATGAAAGCAGCGACGCGTGGCACGACCGAAACATATAATTAGCAAAATATATATAAACAAAGACACATTAGTTACTTATTATTATTACAATACGATTGTGATTAATGTTCAATCAAGACTAGTTGCGATAGACTCAATTTACCATTTTGCTACTAAAATTAGTGAAGCTACCTACATACCTTCTTTGCGCCATAATGGCGCCCGTTAGCTGTGGTTCGTTTCCGGTTCTGCCTTTCCCAACTCTTGATGCGTCGTCTTTTCACTACATTGACTACAAACTCTAAATTGATTTTAAATTGTTTCTGTCGCAGCGCTAGCGGCTTTTAGTTAAGTAAATTACACTTTTCTTAAGGTATTAGAAGACATGACTGGTTCTTGTTTACGCCATATTTTGATTATCTATCAATTTATGTGCGTAATCGTAAGTGCGACACTAAAATGACGCTCTCTTGGGTCTTTAAATACATTGTTACTGTGTGCGATTGATGGTCTGTTAGCGAGGCGTACCAGTATTTAGGAAGTTTGTGATGTATGTCTTGTTAGATTAGAATCACGGTTTCAAATCACTTAGAGTAAACGACACAGTAAGCTATAGACGTCTTTGCCAATTCACACCCCCTCGGAGTAGTAAGAAGCTGTGCAACTGGTGCTTACTGTAGTGGCAAGACTGTAGCAGCGGCTTGGATTAAACACAGTTCTTGGACAGCGTAATATTGGGTATGTCGACACCGCGCCGGCAGCAACTTATTCAGAGGGGTAGCGTGAAACGTTGCCGTGTTTCGACTCTTAGGTACACCGGGGTTAAGGAGGCTTTAGCTACCTCCTAATTCATACCTGTAAGCATCAACTGTTTGCCAAAATTTTTCTATTGGACTTTCCACACCCCACCAGCACAACAAGGCGTATCTCCTAGAAAGTCTCAAATTATCAGAAATCTGCGAAAGAGGCAGCTTGGGTTGATACTTTCTGGAGTAAAAGCTGAACATTTAAGGAACACGTTCACAGGATACCCATGTGTAAGCCTGAGCTTAGCATCCGGAATAATCTCAATGCTTTCAGTAGTACGGTGGGAACTTAGTAACAACCAGAGGTCGGCATCTCCGACGATGTTACGATAGTACAATGGCAAAATTGATGGTACGATGGTCTTCGCCACCGTTCTTATGATTTGGCAATTTGAGAGCCCAATTTTATACGTAGATAACATTTGTAAGCCATCTTATTTATTCTGAGAATAGTGGACCCGTGCGTGAAAAAATTCACGCAATAGTCGATGTGTTTGCTCTCTTCTCTGACTTGCCGTTTCCACATTCTCTCGCTCACGTTTCTTAACAACACGTATTTCCTTCCGTAACCTTTCTGCTTCCGTAACCTTTCTTGTCACTGTATGTGCCGCATAGGCGCTTCATCTCTCTTCACTTCTTGCATGTCTCCCTTCTTGAGACTGCACTGTAGATGTGTCGTTCTTCTTTTACGTTCACCATTCTCTTTCTTAAATATACGTGTGTTTTCCAAAGTAAAATCTTAAGGAAAACATTGTAAACATTGGTCTTCCATACTTAACTATCTGCTTCATTGAAGTACTCAAATTTCGGCCTCTGAAACGAATGCTGCTCTCTCAGAAGATATAGTTGTCTATTGCCCCTGAAATAATTAACTTCTGCATGTTGTGGGAGCTTCGTTGATGATCTACCGAATTTATACGTTGTGACCTGAGAGCGACAGCGACCTTTGATACAGATACAACGGAATCATCTGTGGGAAGAAACTACGAATCAAGATGCATGAGAGTGCCAATAGAAGCTTCAGTGCTAAGATCTCAACTTCGGCAATGCAGGAAGTGCATTCAGCCATAAGGTCGCCCCATACTTTGCCATAGATTCGATATATGGAGAAGGGAAAACTTGTACAAATCATCACTAATCCTGCGATATCTTCGTTGTTTGAATTTCAACTGTCCTGATTAAGATACGTTTGCCATCGTCTGCAACCTGGCCTATTTTCTACCCTACAGTTTTCAATGAAGCTTGGCAGATGACCACAGCCTCTAACCTTGATTAATTTCTGCCTATCTGTTTTGTTACAGCGTGACAGAGAATGGATAAGTAAATAAACAAACTGATAAACAAATAGATAAATACACATCGATCTTTATTATATTGTAGATTTTATAAGAACTTAC
The DNA here is from genome assembly GCA_001587735.2 of Parhyale hawaiensis. Lineage (NCBI taxonomy): Eukaryota > Metazoa > Arthropoda > Malacostraca > Amphipoda > Hyalidae > Parhyale > Parhyale hawaiensis. Next base: position 8,621 of record LQNS02000538.1, read on the forward strand.
AAAACTGTTACCAGTTATAACATACAATGAACGTAGATGTTTCATCCAAAGTTAAAACAAACGTATAAGGAATTTCACACTATACCCAGGTACGCGTCGTATTTAGTTGTACTTGTACGAGTCGTAGCTTTTACTGGTACTATACATTGTCTTCAAAGCTCAGTAATGAAATACGGCATGTGCAATACAAAATAACTTTGCTCAGTTTAGAATGATACGTGGCAGATGCAAGCCTGAAGAACAATACGTATCCGCTATCTGTAAAACGTTAATAATTATACATGCTTGCACTGGTCGTAATTCCAGTAAATATTCTGTAGTAGATATTACGCCACCTATCGCCCTCTCATTTCTTGCTGACTCCTCTGGTGAAAACCTAAATTTTTAAATAATAGTAATAATACCCCGCTCCTAATACAGTGCCTGGATGAATCTTTACGTTGTATCATACATCAGCCGCGTCGTTTGATATCTAATTCAACATTCGCCTTAGATAAGTGTATAATTTTCTACAAAATTTGAGCTGAATCGACCTTAACATCTTCTACACAGACAGTGGGAGCAGCATCATCCATAACTTTAAACTCTTCCTCTCGGACTCACCAACTGTTAACGCCTTTTAAAGGCCGCATTGATCCATTGTCATGCATATATTTTTTGACTCAACGTCCCAGAACCTCTGCAAATATGCTGCAACGAATTATTTTTGCAAAATCGCCTCCTTGGCTAAGACATTTCCTCAGTCACTTGATTCCTTTTTTTAGAATGGCAATAGTTTCTAGGGGTTCAGAGTAGGAGGCGGCTCCTCCCTAGGAATGGACCTGTTGTTCCTTTACTGCCAGCTATCTAATCCTAAAACCCAAGAGCTTGTATGTATGAGAGAAAACCTAAACAGCAACAACTGTAGCGGAAATGCATATTCTGGCTGTAGGAAATTTACGTTGTTAGTACAGTTGCGCATCATGATGCTCGATAAACGTTTTGTAGTGCGCCCCAATCGGTAAATCCCAATCATTTAATCCATATCTGCTGGAGACAGCACCGGGCAATCGCCGCAAAATTTTCCTATTGAAGGTTACCGAATTGGCGAATAAATAATAGTGCTCGACCAATATCCGTTGACATCAGTGCAGGTTATGAAGTTAGAAGTCGTACTGCACCGAACGTTTATTTAATTGAATATCTCAAGTCTCATGCGGACACGGTAAACATAACCACGGGATATATTTGTAAACCCATCAGTGCAAAGTTCATTTGGTACTCATACTAGTGTGCGGGACAAGCACGCTTGAAAACTGAAGGCGGAGGAACTCTTTTTGAGCTATTGTTAATATTCAACTAAAGTCAATCACTGAAATCAATTACGTGGTTTACAATTGTGTACTCAGAACTGGGCTGGAATTTAACCACGCATCTTTGTATCGTGTAAATCTTTTTACCTGGAGCGTGAAATTGACCTCATATGAGCCCTGTCCAAGTTTGAAACAGTAAGTGAACCTGCACTTCAAATCGCTACCCACGTTATTATGAACCTCTACGTAACTTATTCATCTTGATGCTATGCGCTCTCTGATATTGGGCACAGCAACTTTGTGAGATACTAGTAATAATAAACTTACTACGAGTTATGGATATGATGGTGTTCAATGTCTGGTTGGGTTCATGCTTATAGTTTATACTTTATCGCCCACAAACACTATTAGTCATATTTTGATCTTGTTGTTCCCTAGAAAAATTAGCTTTTCAAAATTCATCCTACGGAAAAACGCGAGTCGGGAAGTGGTCATGCGGCCGGTGGTGGGAAGGGAGGGACATCGCAACTGCTGAACATTCAGTGTTGACTCAGACGCGGTGGTGTGTGGTGTGCGTGCCTGTTGGCTCTGCATGCGTTACTGCGTCCGGTGCTCCTCGTGTAAATCATCCTGTAGTGTATTAGTACTTAACTGCTGTCATACTTGCAGTGATAATATATGTTGCAAAGAATAGTTACCTCCCCAGTGCGTTGAAGAAGAGTTAACCAAAGGTTGTGAAGAGAAATTGTGCTCGACTGGAAAATTTCTGGAATTGAGTTGCCAAATGTAACTGGCTGGAATAGGTGTCTATTACTGAATTAATTGTGGAATTTTATTTGTGTGTACCCAAATTGATATTTCGATTTGAATTTTGTGAATTTATGCAAGCGTCGTAGAAGTATTGGAGTGTAAACAGCGCATTCTGGATTTACTGTACCGATTTGGCAATGACAGGTGAGCACCTGGAAGGTGGTGAATGGCATTGTGACTGCGGGTTGCCTCTGGTCACAGGGTGATACCTCTACCTGGGCATCTTTATGCCCTGCCTATGTTGCTATTTCCCCCTCTTTACCACCTCTCACATACCTAATGTTGCTCCTCACTGTTTTTCAACATCTAGGTTACCTCTCGATGGTCATGTGCAATATTCCACGTACTAGTGAGTTTTCGTTTTCTTTTGCATCTTACGTGTCCTCTCTTCTTCCGCTCCTTTACTCGCCCTGTAGTAGGTATGTGAAGATTGAACTTAACGTGCCTGTAACCATATTGTTTACTTATTGTCATCACTGCTTGTTTTTAATTTCTAGCATAGGTACCTCAGCGTCAAACCCATATTTGATTGTGAGTTCGCTGAAAAATAATCTTTCTTTCGTCCCTTCGTTCTTTCTCAGTGCCCGCAAAGGCCCTTTAACTTCTCCAACTCCAAGCATAAAATTAAACGAAAATCTCTGACATTTTTAATGAAGAAGCTACAATTTCCATCTTGCAATTCCCCATTACTAAGTAGGCCTAGCCTACAGACGATACACACATAATATAGCTTGTCGACATTTAGGCGGTGCATCTTGGATGACAGAAATTGTCTGCGGTCATGCAAACTTCAAACGTACAGCGGCAGCCTGGATCAGACTTAGAGTTGCGAACACTTTTATGTGTCATCAAGTTCTTTCATATTTCATCATCTATCAAATGGCTATTCGGTGGTATTTATAGGGAGCAACTTAAATTTTTTTCAGGCTTTTTCTCTGGCTTGTTTCTTAAATTGAAAAAAAAAATCCCAATAACAGCGCGCATAAAATGATGAACACCGCGCAAACTATGACAATTTTCGTATGAAAATCGCAAAATAAGAGAACCATATGGTTGTTAGAAAAGTAGTGGTTGGTGATGGTGTCCCATTCATCGGCAGTACTAATGACAATCCATTTGATGTAAACGTAGTAATAAAAGTAAATTCTATTGCCAACCAGCTGACGCTTTTGTTTGAAAGGTCTGATCCCATTAAATTTACAGTTATTCGTAGACCCTCCTTGTCACATTGTACTTTTACACTTTTGAGAAAATAAAACTTTTAATAAAGCGACAAGTATTGAAAAATTTTCATGTTTAGTTTAAATACGGTTCGTGGCTGGATAGGCAAATAGTGACGGTTCCTATGTAGGCCTATTTCGCTTGCAATAATCACGTTAGCTGGATTTTGTTTGGCTTTTAAATCTAGTGCTTTGAACGGGAAGAGTAGCAGGTCCCGAGAATCAATTGGAGTAATCCTTATACGGTATTTACTTTCCCAGACCTCCCTTAATCTTGTCCAAATAAATATCTTTCCTGAAACGGCACGTTTCCAATAGTTTAGTAAAATTTATCCTTCAGTTATTAAAGGTTAATTTTTCTCGACTAAATTGTTGTCATACGGCCAATACAACTGATTTAAAACTCAACAAAGAGCATCGGTTGTTGTTGATAATACGTGGACCTTCTTTAGCTAATGGTTGATTAACACGTGACTATTTCTAATTCATTTAATCAATTTTAATGGCTAAGAGGTGCTTATAAAACCTGGCTGGGGAGCGGTTTCAATCCCAAGTGCTCTCGCGACCCGTTTTCCAAAATCTGAAACATAGGTATGCTTCCCCGCACTACTATCGAGTCAACAGCTTGCTTTACATTTCATTTTCTTTGAAGAAGAGGGATAGGAACATCTAAAGTTCCAATTTATTCCAGAATTGACACCATCTCTGTCAAGACTACGCGGCCCCTTGAACTAGGATGTAAACTCTTTAATCCCGCTTTTGTAACCTGGAAAAGGGCAGGGTTGTAGAAACGTAGGTAGGGCCTAGTGGGAATTAGTCTGAGTTGCAGTAGGAGTCAGTGACGCCTATCCAGGAGTCGGATTTGGTGGACATTGGTCGTTTTCATGAAGCAATCCATGATTCGGGACTTTATTTGTCCGACTCCCCAACTTTTTCAACAGGTTGGTTTCACATGTCTTTCGTTGTGGGAAATCGCGCCCCCATGAGCTAGGTAACCATAGGGTGTTTTCTCTGGGACTTTGGTCTTTCTTCATTTCCATACCTGCCTTGTTTCCCGAGTTTTCTGACATACCGTACCGGTACTTCTGTCAATCTCTGTTCTACTCTTCTTCTCGTGTTCCGACGTATTATTCACCGACAGTAGCGCCTTTGCGGAGACTAAGCAATCTGAAAAAAAAACAAATAAATAGGATTGCACTCATTTTATAGGCACATGAGTTGGCTACAAACCCTGTATAAAAAATGACTCATGAAAGATTCTTAAGTAGGGAAGGTGAGAAAATTTTGGAAGGATTTAAGCATTGTCTCATCTCACCCCACGACCAAAAGGGTCTCAACTCACCCCCATCAACAAACGCTACCTTGGTGCCTGGCGACTGAAATACGCTCTACTAGCAATAGCATTCTGGAAGTAATTATACATGGTCACTTGCTCAGTTATTCCACGTTTACTGTCCTCTCGTATGCTTTGTGACCTTAAGCCTGGGTTTGAAAATTTTCTAATTTTACTGCTATGCTCAAGAGACGAGGATTCCCCGTTTTCTGTTTTGGTGGGTGCTTTGGTGGCGATAAACATTTTTATTATTTCCTCGCTGAGATAATGCGTAGCTATGTCAATTCAGGTTCATGCAAGCACTGATTGACTGTGTGCGTCTTCATAACTCTAATAATAAGCTTTTTATTTTCTTGTTATTTCTTGATATACAGTTTTTAAACTGTAATCCTCGGTGCGTGGGTTCCAACTTATGATCGATGTAGGTACCGTACCTATATGCCACCGATACCGACTTATAGGCCTATCCCTAGACTAGGCTTTCCACTCTCTTAACACTGGGTAGTGGCCGGGTCGGTAATTTTGACTTTTTGTGGTTGAGAGGAAAGAAAGTTAGTCTGAGATTAGTGTCGTCTCATAGGGAATTTACTCGTATTTTACATTGTTACCTATAAGATGGCGCGAAATGAGTTCGTATTTCGTACGTACGTAGCTACCTACCCCGATGTTAATGAGATTTCGCAGTTGAAAATTCTAGAGCAAATTATAGCGGCGGCTACACCTGTCGTGAGAACTTCTTCATGGTAGGCAATGTAATATCTTCGTCAGCATTTGAAAAATTTTCGGTGAAATTTTACTTTAGGTCCAGTGTAGAATTTCGACATTTTAAGGTGTTATGTAGATAAAAGGACCCATTTAAACTCGTTTTACATGAATATAATTTTGCTCGGAAATGTTTAGTTTTCGAGATATTTGACTTTGAAGTTCCCATTGTTTTCCTATGGGAGAAAATACCGAGCGAGGTCTAATAGGCTAGGTTAGATCGGTTTAGGTCAGTTTACGTTCCTATGGAGTCACCTGGTATTAGCTATACCGTACTGTATATCTCCCTAAGCAAAACAATGGGGACTTCAGAGTCAAATATCTCGAAAACTACGCATTTGCAAGCAAAATGGTATTAATTCAAAACGTGTTTAGATGGGTCCTTCTATCTATATAGGTAATACTTCAAAATGTCGAAATTCTATTATGGACCTAAAGTAAGAATTGACCAAATTTTCAATGTTGGAAGAGGTACCTACCGTACCTAGCTGCATTATAATTGTTGCAACACAGTTCCTATAGCCTATGTATTCATGTTTTATCGTAGAATAAAAACTAGTACCTACTATATACGGTATAGGTACCTACCCACACATATAATAAGTTAAATTTTAATTTATTGGATAGCTAGTTACTTATACGTAGTATATTAACACATAATACCTACGTACTACCGTAAGTGCTAGTGAATTATCTTTATCTGCATCAACTCTTAACCATTTTTACCTCCGCCAAGGTTATGTTTTCGTCGAGTTCGTCGGTCTGTCTGTTTGTTCCTTTGTCTGTACCCAAGATTACTCGAAAAGTTACGGACGGATTTCAACGAAATTGACAGAGATTGTTAGGTATGTTATTAAGCACTGATGATTAACTCTTTGTGAAAATCCGTTCATTCATTTGTTTATCTGCCTCATTTTTCTTATTGCCATATCTCAAAAACTTACGGACGGCTTTTATGGAATTTGCTTGAGTTGTGGATACATTACCAAATTTTTATGATCTGTTTGTTCGTTTGTTCGTCGCCGTGTTTAATTTTATACTTTTAGCGCAATAACTCAAAAAGTTATGAATAGGCTATGTCATCATGCAATTTACAAGAATGTTAGTAATGTTAGAAGGCATAATTGATTCAATTTTGGTGATGGTCGGTTGGTCCGTTTGTGCTTTTGACTTGGTAATGTTTGTTTGCAGTATAGGCCCTATATAGGTACCTAACTCAAAAAGTTGTCTTCAAGAAAATTACCAAAGCTCATAGTTAATACTGTCGAAAAGTACAAATGAATAGATTTTGATACAAGGAAAATCATAGTTTGGGAGCCAATTTTAATATTTCGTTACCGTGCCTTACTTGGCGGAGGTACCGCACTATGCGCTCTCAGAGTGCTCTAGTTTAACACTGCAGTTCAACGTGACTCCATCTGCACATTCTTTTACCTTAGTCGAAAACACTTGCCTGTGTTGTTTGGTTTACAGTAGGTAGTACTTAGTGTACACCGACGCTTAGGCTTTGGGCCTCTCCGGAAGTGGGGTTCTGCGGTCGGTCCTTTATCTAATTCTAATAGCCTACCTTCCTACTAAAAGGCCTCCCATGACAAAAACGATGACGAAGAATTTGTAATGAGCCTTCTTGATCATCCTTTCGTTATAGGCTAATATATCTAATACCCACCTTTATTTCTGAAGGGTACCTACGCTACAACTTCCAGCTCAAATTGTCATTAGAGATGAGTGCTTTCTGTATCAATCCATCTGAGCAGCACACCACTCCCTTCCCTGAGAGGACATAAAAAATCCATTTGTACCTATATAGGAGCAGTGAAGCATCACTGAATTTAATGAAATTCTCCGCTGCGTATCGTATCTACGTACCTATGTATGATTCGCCTTCAGTAGGTTCCTATGTATTTCGAAATTTTGCGCCCAAGCGAAAACTGCTCAAAGGAGGAAATCGAGCTGAAAGAACAATTCTCCGTCTTCTGACTCGTGGAAAATCGCTCAGTTGTATGTCGTAAACTGAGACCAAGTAATATAACTTTTAATGTTTGGAGAAAGTCATAAAAGTCAGACTCCATTGCAGCACTGTTGGAATCTGTAAATATCTACATTGTTTGATTCTAACGTTGGCTGAGCAACAACTGTATTCAATTTTAAGGATAAAAATTTCCAGTCTGCCGTCTTATGCAACCTGTTCTAATAACGCCTGTCGATCTTCATCAAAACTCAACATACCTACCGGTAGTTACAGGATCTGCCACCTGGCCTATTTTTTGTCTATTATTTGAGGCGTGGCACGAAAGATGCAACTAGGTAGCTTACATAAATATGGAAATAAACGTCGTCGTTTGTAATATTGTTTTATTACTATATGTTAGGAAACTAAATATATCAGTACACGCTTTTTCATCACATTAGCCTTAGCTAGGCATTCAGGTCAGTGATTCTCGGACCCATTTTGCTACTTTCCAGCATAGTGATGATAATTTATTCTTTTGCTTCATATTCTTACGTGGTTTGTTGTTCCAATGTGCATTGGTGTTCTTTGATGTTGTGTGGCAAGGCTCTCGAGCGAAATTTCCACATATAATTATCATGGCGTACTAACGTAGACTAACGCTTTGTCCTGTAAGAACAGCTAATTTGTACTGGGTTATGAAGGCTGAAACTAACGTGTACCTACCGTATAATAATATACCTACTACCGTAGGTATAGTAGCTCGGTAACTCGATAGGTACCCACGTTGTGGCAAGTTCAATTTGTTTTAGACATTAGAACACGAGACATGTCGAACTACTTTATTGACCTTTTGTGTTATTATCAATTGTGATGTTCCTGCAGGATTGAAAGGCTTCCTTTGGGTAGGTAAGGTACTGGTATTAATTTTTAAGCCGTTTAATTAATGCGATGCTTTATTCAAGGTACAGAAGGCTTATATATGAACCATCTTATTATATTGATGATTGAATTCTTGATGAAATGAATCCCCTCAGAGTCATAGGGTTAGCTTCGTTGGGTTTGTTCATCCCATAGCTAGCTATTATTGAGAGCAGCAACCCCAAGGGAATTTTGTGGGTTAGGTACCTTAGCTATTTGTCAGGCCTTTGGAACGTCTTTCGTGCCCACCTTGCTTTCTTCCGTTCTCATTCCCTAACGATATTGCTTGATTCTCTTCTTCCACTCCTTTCTTGACTTACTGTTCTCATACGCGTTGATCCACTGTCGTGCATGGGTTCCACGTTTCTGTCGACGCGCTATGTGTCCCTTGTGTCTAGGGAGGCTTAAACAACACATGTAAGAAGAGGAATAATAATAATAATGCAATAAATATTATCTAGGGGATTTCACAACCCTAAGTTTGGATTGGCTGAGCGATGCTCTACGCTCTGGCGCCGGGTCACATCCCGCGACTTAAGCCTCAGCGCACTTTGCGAATGATGTACTACAGCTCCTTTACTAGGCAAGGTGCGGTATATAGGTAGGTACCCTATATGGGTAGCTACCTACTCCCTCCATTCATGAGAATGACTTTTCAACCACACTCTAAAGGGGTTAGCAAGCGTCTTTTTGTAAATCTCAGCAAATTGTGCTTACCTCGCTCTCATGTGCTGCTTTGTGAGTAAGGAACCTGCTGTTTAGTGCTAATGACATCTGCAACGTAGGTATGTAGGCTGAGTGTATTCATGTAGTTTCCCTATGTGTGGCCTCGTCTTCAGTGAGTTGGCCCCACGACTAATGTGTAATAATGTTGCTTACTGTGTAGTCTACTTTTATGCGTATTTGTGAACCTGTTGTGTCCTTAACAACAATTGTCTAAATTGTGACAATTGGGTAAATTGTGGAACTCTTCCCTTGTGGAAACTCCGCTCATATTGAGAGTATTTTTATTTATGCTCCGAAAATCCTTGTCATTATCATTTCAGTTTCGTGCTCCTAGTGATGTTTTTCCTGTTCTTTCCGTATTTGCTGTGGCTGTGCGCATTGATTCTTTGTTTGTACCTATAGGCTACTGTATGTCCCCTCTTTCTTCCTCTCGGTAGATCACACTGCACAGTGTATGCACTGTGCGTATACAGGGTAGGGAGCTTTCTATATGCGAAGTATACGAGTAGGCTATAAGAAAGAAACTCGTCATATATATATGTCAACTTCAAAAAGTGTATAAAAGCTGCAAATCTTATAACATTGTCTAGTAGAAGTGTAAAAAATACTTGACACTTGTTTCAATTTCTTTAAGTGCATCGGAACGGATATTTCTCCTTAGACCTAATTGTCTTTTCGAAATAGGCTAAGTGCCGCTATAAATATTTAGGAATGAAAATAGCGCCGTACCTTTGAATATCAAAGTTTCTACGATCTGGAGACGCCGTTACGTAGTAGCGCAGACATTCTTTTATAAATGAGTTGTCCAGTTCAGCTTAGTGTGTTTTAAGTTAATGTTCAAAAAAAAATGTTCAAATGGTTTTGTAAAAACTCAAAATCCAAGCTTCCGAATAAACTGCGCCCCGTGTGACCGCTGATTGTAGCTTGAGCGTGCGAACCGAACATTTCTCGCTCATATCTAAATAAAACGAGAGAAGCACTCGGATAGCGCAAACCTCCGCCAAGCAATGCAGTGTTAAAGAAGAATTCAAGTTGATCAAGAATCCAAAACTTCTTTTTTATTATGACCTGAATTTGATTCACTGTTCGTTGTAGCATTCCCAGCAGTTTTTGTAAATATCGTGAAGATCCGTCCATAAATTGAGTTTGTTCTGAAAAACTAGGTAGGTAGCCTACTCGTAAAAGACTAACAGGGAAAGGAAACAAACGCGAAGACAAATCATTACGTACCAAAATTCCATCATTTGTGATTTTCAACATTACTAACAGTTCTTGCGAAGTTTATGAAGATCCATGAGTACATTTGTGAATTATGTTTCGTCAAACAGAAAGGGAAGCACTGAGACAAAGCGCCGAACGGACCAGCAGATGATCACAAAAATTTAGTTATTTGTTTCTAGTAAAGTTTTAAATATTCCCTGCAAATTCCATGAAGATCCTTTCATAACTTTCTGAGGTAGCTACCTATCGTACTGACACCCTGAAGCAGGATAAAATGATAAGTATAACACCAAAATTTTGTCTTTGGCTTCTCGTATTATTTCTAACTGTTCCTGACAAATTCGTGAAGAGCCATTTGTAACTAACTTTTTGAGTTAAGAGGTTACGAAAGAACAGATAAATAGTTTGACCGATCATAACCCCAAGCTAATCTGTTTCTTTTGACATACCAAACAATCCCTGTGCAGTTCATGATGATCCGTCCATGACTTTTTTAGTTATTTTGGTGAGAGACAGATAAACAGCCAAGAAAGTTATATACTGTGGTTTTACTGTTAATTGATCAGTGAAAAGCGAGAACTTTCTCGGTTAGCTACTTGATAGAACATTTATAATCCAATATTTTTCAGTAAGCGGAACCCTGCGTGGGCCTAGGAGCACATTTTTTTTTTGTAATCTGTGAAGTTTATTCTGAACCGTTAGGCTAAGTGTCTAACCAAAATTCGGCTTCGAAGCAAGCCGTTTCTACGTCAGAAGATACTCGCCGATACAGTTTTACATTGGGTTTAGCTACCTGTTCAGTTTCTCTTATACCTACTACCATTGCTTCTAAAATGCGTGCATTACCTAGTGGTAGCTTAATTACAAAGAAGCTGCGGCTGTAGTGCTAGTCAGGTGAAGTCGACTTGGAAATGAAGCGGAAATCCGTGGTCACTGCATTGCCTGAGGTGATTTGCTCGTTGTCTTTTGCCGTTGCCGTCCACATTTATGGTTGTAAAGGAAAACGGGTGTGTACCTTATTTATGTATTGAAGTGTGTACATGTTTTTGTCTATATTGTTTCTTTTTCTACTGACATACCGTATTTATTCCAAAAGATTTTACTTTGTAAGCAATCCTCTACGTATTGCTTAGTTAGGCTAAGTAACAA
>LQNS02000543.1:7444-18341 GCA_001587735.2 Parhyale hawaiensis
AAAATTAAAGAGTGCACTACTCTCCAAGAGAAAACTAGCACTGTACCCTTGGAACTCGTCGTATACTTGTAGGCAAGGATTACGGTCACGTAAAATAAAGTGAATTTACATACATCGAATTTATCTACATTATATATATATATATATATGGAGAAGGTTACGCTCAGTGACCCTCTTTCTAAGTTTATCACTAAAGTAAAACCAAAACTCAATAGTAATGGGATATTAAAACAATCAGTGCATATAACAAAACCATGTAAGCCAGACAAACTCTGAATACTGTATTAAGGCGCTGCCTCCTCTGCACAACTCGCGAACCGCAGAGCTGCAGATTTTCTAGCACAAGAAGCATCTGCGGTTACCATTGTACCTGTACGTAGGAGTGAATTTAGTATATTACGAATTCGTATACAACGAGAACCGTGGGTATTTGTGCAACAGGTTTCCAGTATAATTCCCAAATGTTTGAACTTTCAATAGGAGAAAGAAGAGGGGTCTATCTCGCACTATAATGTACCTTTGTCGTACTTGGACATTCAACAGATGATTTTTTTTTTCAATAAGCTATATGAATCACCTCCCCCATAGCATCTCCTGTCTCCACTCGTGTCACTTAAATTAATTTTTTTAAGGTCCTTTTTAGTTCTGATGATAGGAAATAAAGTTCGCGAAGCGTTTATTTTTAAAATTTAGTCTATAGCTGCACATCAATTCAAGATTTACCTTGCGTTTTCTTACGCAACTGACTGCATGAGTCGCACATACTTTAACGTCAATAGTATATAAATTAAATTTATTGTTTAACTAACTCTTCGACCCTATGGAAGCAGAGTGATGTATTTGTGATGACATGACGTGGATTCAAAAATTTTACTTCTGGCATAGTTTGCAAAACAATTTATGTCACTGTACATTGTTCCGGTGACAGACTTATATATAGATTTTTTTTAAACATATTCATACCTTTTACTGCTCACCATTCAAATGCATATGTAGTGCAGCTTCGTCTGTGAGCGTGACACTTTGAAACACTGTAAAGGTAAGGAGCCCACCATCTATTAAAAATAGATATCTGCATAATATGAATTTCAAGTACAATCCGTTATTTCTCTAGCGAACAAAAGAAAAAAACTCAGGCATTGGAAATATCTGCCCTTACATTATATGTATACAACTATACATAGTTGATGATACTTAACTGGTGGTTGCAAATGCCGTAGACTTTTCATCTCGTGAGTTACAAAATAGGGTAGGTTGGAAAATTTGTAGGTTGCATAAAATAGCTTCATGACATAAATGTAAAGAAAAAGAACGACTGCAGTGAAAATAAGTCATTCTGCAAATATTTAAATCATATTTCCATGCTAGCACCATATTTAGCAGAGGTAGTCAGCCATACCCCATATCTAAACAGTTTCCAGTGTAGTTTTAGGCATCTAATATGCTGTTTCATAAAAAAGAAAGCAATTTTCACCCTAAGAAGGGTGACCGTTCACTGGGTTGCAATATTTTATTTTTTCTATAATATATGGAGATTTTTGTAAGTGATACGTATAGTATGTCGATAGAAACGGGGAACCCATGCACGAAGGTGTTCCCACACAGGATCTACGCGCATATGAACAGCAAGTCAGGAAAGAAGAGGAAGAACAGAATAAAGCATGAGCAAGAAGGAGTACGAAATCAGGAAGGTAGAAAAGTGGGCACGAACGACAGTTGTTCCTACGAAGGCCTAGCTAATGGCTGAGGTAACCTACACGAGCCCCTGGGGTTGCCTGGCCCCATAACATAGGATGGGCGAGCCTAACTAACCTAACCCTATGGCCCATCCTAAGCCCCATGAGGAGTACTAGGCAAATAATACGATTAATTACTAATACTTAATAATAACAATTGTAAAGCAGGCTTTAATTAACCCTAATAACCTGGGCCTTACATTTCGCACCTTCTATCAGGTAAGAATAGTATTACTGGTGTAAAAATCGCACACAGGCTGATGTTATAAGAGATGCTGCTTTTATTCGATGTTTGTGGTTTGAGATCTTTGTATTTTAAAAATGTGTTAATACCATGGTCCATCGCCGATTGCGACGCCCTACGATGGCCATCGCCGATGGTTATTTTAATCGTAGGTCATCGCCGATGAAAATTGGCGATATTTGGTTTCGACGGCAATGAAGAGATAGTATTGCATTCTCCATCGTAAGTGCGATGGCGATGGTCATCGTAGCATCGTACCCTAATCGGAGATGCCGAGCTCTGCTGGACTCATACTTACTGAAAATGCCAGATAAGCCGGCAGTAAGCGGTTACGTGCAATGTAGTGATAACTCGCTGCTAGCTCCGCCGCTCGTCACGGAGGGCAATGTCACCTCTGCACAATATAGATTACGTGCGTAACTCCACCTGGACCTCGAAGTTCGGCTTAGCTTTTCTTCAACGGCGGCTCAAACTTTTAGCTTATCAGGAAACGGGCTAATGGACTCACGAAATTCCATCTCTAATACATTAAAAAAAAACTCCCATTAGCCTCACCGAGAGCTCCCAGACAGATATGTTTGGCAAGAGCAAAGCATGAATAATTTCTCTGGTTTCAGTGAAATTTTTGTCCCAGCTTGGAATATACTTTCTAATTCGAGGGAGGCACTGGGGTTTTGATTATAAAGGAAAGAATTGTGTTAAGGGGGAAGCATTCTGTTAAAAGCCAGCAGAGGCTAGAGAAAGAATTTGAGAAAACAATGGGAGACGGATGTAGAATATGAAAAAAAATTAAACGATACAAATATAGGTAACAAGTGAATTGAGGAGGAAACTGTATATTAGAGAGATAACAAAAGAACTAGAGAAAAAAGAAAATAATTTAAAGCAAGTGCTAGAAGTAACCGAGAGAACAAAGATACAGAAACAGGTACTCGTAAAAAAAATGAAACGGAAATAAGTTCTTAATATTAGGTGGAGTAGCCACAAATTAGTATCAGTAATGATAATAATATTACAATAATATTATAATAATAATACAAATTTCATTTGAACCACAATAGGTTCCCAAATGCTCCTGAAAATAGAGAGTATATGAAGTCATTAAGTAGGATAAGAGGCGCAGTCACAGAAGGAGGAGAACACACACTGGGAAAATAGATAGACCTCAGCCCTTTGCAGCTTGTCCTCCCTCAAAAATAAAAATAATAAAAAGAGAATAAGATCAGTTTGCTGCAACTTTACAGAGATTAACTGATTCTTGTTTACCCCTCCCTCTATTGGGATGTTGAAAAACATATCGTCAGGTATGTCAGAATAGAGGGAGTACCGATAAAAGATATCTTGCTTGGCAATAAGCTAGTGAAAGTAAATGTATACATAGTCAACTGGACCGCAGCCTCCACAGTGAAACCCATCCACACGCACCGGTTCGTGCTGCGGATATAGGCCAACTGGCTCCAGGGGAGAAAGTATGGCTGCAGTCGACCACGGGTCATTAAGAACTATAGCACTACGGAAGAATCAATGCCCCCGCCCATGCCCTCCCTATTTCTGGGCGAGGTAAGTGCCTTCACGGTAGCTGTGCATACTCAGCAACTGCCGACCAAGCATGCCAAGCGGAAAAAAAAACTTACCTGGCATGGTACCGATCCCGTAACCATCATTATCAATAGTCGAGCACGCGAGTCTGCTGCTACCGTGCATATAGCAAGAATAAAGGCGTAAATTTTATTAAGAAATCAATCATCAATATGATAACTTGCTTACATATTTAAAGGCTTACTGTACATTGACGAAAACCACATCATATATAAATGTTGCAGCTAAAAGGATACAAAAAAAAAACGAATGAGAAAGTAATAGCGAAATCAGCTCATATCCGTAGGCAGTAATGAAAAACGTTTAGCAACAGTACGTACTATTCACAGCAGTTAGATGTCATTCCGATCATATAATGTCCTCACCCACATGCAATACCTTGACCCATCGCCATCGCTGCTTGAGCGCCGAACTCTGCTAATGTTGGTCAGAGTATATCCCCTGAAACAACGAGTTATTAGATTTTCCACTGTCATCTGCGGGCTAGGCAAAGATATCACTAGTTGCTATGTATCTGGAACACCCACTTATCGCCGAAAAACACCTTTACACGCAACACGCAAATTGCTGATAGTCTGTCTCGAGAGTTGTAATATATTGAATAGGTAACAATAAGTTCTGAATAGCTGAATTTTGACATTCGGGGAGCAGTTATGAAACTGCCTTCTTAATAGCAAACGCATTAGTAGAAAAGCATTAGCTTCGTAAAGCACTGTACAATGTTGTTAGTACTGCAGCCAATAGACTAACTGCACGGCCTTCAGATAAATAAACTAAGGAGATTGATGTAAGATAGTCATCGTTCAATACTACAACACTTCAAAGTTAATATTCCTATTTCAGGTTTTAAAATATCATGCCAGATACTGTGTATCCTTGCTTGATGCGTAAAGTGGTTACGAGATGATGTTTTAATGCAAAAACACTCAGTAGAGTTGGTTGCTAAAAAAATTTTGTTTACCGTTTCAAGTTATTATAGTTTTTAAGTAACTTGACAGTGCGTATTATAGAGCGCAAGGTTAACATAGATCGCTGTGATGTTTGTGGCCATGCTTGTTCTTCGACTGGAACCAAACAATTTTAATTAGTTTACCTGAAGCCCTCATTCAATTTCAAGAGACATACCGGCGTTCAGCCAAATACTTGGAACACGTAACAAATTTAATAAATGTTATTTAATACGCCAATGATGCACTTGCGAACAGCTTCATGCGTCATGGAATTAAATTTTACAAAGCATGAAGTGCATTTAGAGGGCACTTCTTTCCTCGTCCCTCCTGAGGTGACCTTATAACATCGTAGAGCGGGGATGGGCTTCACGATTTGCAAGTATCTAAAGCTCTAGGTGTATCTAGTATCCACCGGCAAAATCCGTTCCAGCTCTTTGAAATACAACGGTAGAAGGTAACGACTTCGGCATCAAACTCACCACAACTGTTCAATAGTTTTATATCAAGAACTGAAGATTTCGAGGCCAGTCTGTGCGTTGTAGCTCACCCCTCGTTAGAACATACTACGGGTTTCCATTGATCTTTCCAGCAGACGTAATTTCTACACCAGTTCGGCCTGTTCGTGTTCCTAATGATATAGCATAAGTTTTCTGATGGCTGCTCTTTCATGACATTCGGCTTTAGTGAGATAACAACAAACAGGTTTTTATTGTACCTGGGCTAATGAGATGTTGACTCCGTTCCTCAGTCTTGCTAATTTTTTCACCACAATCCGTTTTAACTACGTTGGTGTCTCTCAGTAAACTTTACCGTCCAATGGGAATTATTCTTTCGACTGAACGTATCGTTGTACGTCTCAGACTCAGCCATCATCCATAATAGGGTAGATAAAAAAAATCTGTTCAGTCATCGTTTTCGAGACGTAAATCACAGAAGTCGCTGCCAGCTCCAGCAAGTTGTCCTAACTGAATTTATACAATGATTTGCAAAAGGAATAGAAATAAAAACTAAAACTGTATCAATAAACCTATCAATAATAGGAAGACACTCAGTAGAATTTAGGTAGATAATCCTTAGATAAAGGCTCAGTCAGACTATTAGAATTAAAATGCAATGGTTCCAGCTAATTCATCCATCTTCAGTCGCATATCATGAGACTTGTCATAAGGGTTTTTAGTGTAAGTATCTTATCGTCAGAATAACTGAAAGCGTTTTATTTTAAGACTGCTGTGAACCAGTTAACTCCAGCTCATGGCAGAAGCTGGACGCTTCTTTGTTTATCCAGCACAAACCAGAACAAGCTGGACTGCATTTCTTTGTTCTCTAGAGATTTCTTTAAGCTGTAATAATCGGCTCTGGGGTATTTACATCAAACGTTCTGTCCTCCGGTCGCTTGTTAGTTGTTACTGTATTTTACTCGATATTGCCTCTAAGGCACTCTATAATTCCTGCTGAGAGAGGGGAAAGTATGTTGGTCACGACGAAGCATGAATGGGGGAGGGAGTTCTCACTCTCCACGGTTGCAACGTTAGTTTGCTCTAGTTCTGGCGGTGGCGGTCTACTGTTCTTCAGCAACAGCTGTTCTGTGAGGGTTTTTGGTTCTTGTAGTAAATTTATATGATAAAATTTAATTTTTGTTTCTCTTCATGATTTCGACACTTAACGCTGGAGTCAATGATAGTGCGGATTACGTTCTCATCAGTTTCAAAGGTCGTATGCATGTGGACAAATGGTTTCTGTAAAAGATCTTGGTGGCGTTGTGGCTGTTTTCTGATTTCGTCGACTCTCTCGTTAGTAGATATCTTCTCAGGGTGTTGTAGACGGACGAGTTGCCGTATCCAATGTTGCTGTTTTTTTTTTAAGTTTCATGACGGCCGTGTCAATTATTTTTCAGGTTGAGCATATCTTGAGGGCGGTGAATGAGGGCTGTAACAGATGTTATTTTAAATCGTTCTGGCCAGGACACTCGCAGATTGCGTTAATACATACAAACACATATTCTTTCACAATATTTGTAAAACTTAGTGATCATAACGTCACAGAGTGTAAATGAACGACAAGATGTTGTACTCCTTCAATTTGGTAACTTTATTAAACAAATGATAAAAGGATTATTAACTTTGTAAACTGTGTGTTGTGCATTTTCAAGCTTAAAAGAAAATTGCAGCTCTTTAATAACAAAAGAAATATGGATATCGTGCTCAAAATATTTGTAAACGCATTTCCAGTCATGTTTACTCGGGTGCTATCATTGCTTAGTACGCAGTTCGATCTTTTTTGCTGTTGTTTTTGCCCGTTCTAGTCAAATAGCCTTATTTTTACTTTTCAAGGGAAGCACTTCGGCAATAATGGATACTGCTTCAAATTTTGATATATGTATAATGGATACTGCTGCTCGTGTAGGATATGTATACCTATATGAATGACTCAGCTTATAGGCGTGTACGTTGCAATAAGATTGTGAAATCAGCGATGTCGCGGTATTTCTGAATTTCTTACAATTTTGTGTTACTCTATTTCACTATATTTAAATATATAATCCCTCTCTTAGCTAACCAATCCTAGTTTAGACTAAGAATCCTTAGTTGACCAAACTTACCGTGTTCAACGAAAGTGTACTTCGTCTTAGTGAAATGTACTTGTTTCACGAAATATCCCGAATTTCCAAAGAATCAGTATGTCCCAGACTTCACAATCTTACTGCAGCATCTTGGCCTAGCCTCGTCGTGCGTATACATTTTGATGCCAGCGTAACTTTCTTTTCCCGTATTCCATCTGCAACCTTTCTTTATTCTTTTTCATAAAAAATGTCATTTT
Organism: Parhyale hawaiensis; assembly: GCA_001587735.2. Lineage (NCBI taxonomy): Eukaryota > Metazoa > Arthropoda > Malacostraca > Amphipoda > Hyalidae > Parhyale > Parhyale hawaiensis. The sequence continues at coordinate 14,791 of LQNS02000543.1, forward strand.
TACCTGATCCTACCTTCTGTGTGTGTGTGTGCGTGTGTCTGTGTTTTTGACTGAGAACACGTCATACCCACAACGGCAGCGTACCATGCGTGTCTGACTTCTGTGCTAGAGGTTCCAGGATCGAGCCTGCCGGGGTGATCTTTGTGGCATCCGGAGTACTGAGTGGGCAATTGCTTGGTATGCGGAGCTATGTGGGGGCACCTGCCTGACAAAGAATGAGAGGGTGGGGACTCGGGTCGTTGAACCTTCCGTTTCGGCGACATAGTTTTTAGCGACCCGTAGTCGGCTGCAGCTGTATTTACTCCTGTAAACCCAGTTGACCTATATCTGCAGCACAAACAAGTGCGTATGGGTTTCCCAGTGGAGGGTACAGTTAAAGTTGACATTACTTTTACCTCAGCGAAATCAATTTGTTTGGAAGCTTAATGAAGGGACACGGCCTAGCTCTGCTAATTACTGAAGTTAAAAAAAATCCGTTAAAACGCGTCTGAAACAAAAAAAAGCATGTGCCCATTCACCGTAGCAAAGGTCCTCACTCGGGTGCTAGAAATCCCAAATGCTTTCTGGCCCATTTTATGCTGAGTCTTGGCCCCATTCTTTTCCACTCAAGTTAAGCACAAGGCAACATTTCAGAAAACAAGTATATTAGACTGGAAAAAAATTAGAAAAACTGGTACTGCCCTGTCAACCATCACTGCTCAATTCTTTTATAATATAATAAGGCTTCAAAAATGACGTGTCGGTAAACATCTTTTTCAGATTATGGTGAGCATTAAGGGGTTAAGTATTAATTTATTATTGGGTGATGAATCTGTTTTGTTTTTTCACTTTTAAAATAACTTCAAAAAGTTCAGTCGGACTAGACCAAATTTAGTACCTTGTAACCATTGTATAAACTTGAGTGTATTAATTTTAGTGTATTAAAACTATTGCATTACCTTGAGTGTCTTAAAACTATTGCATTAATTTTAGTGTATTAAAACTATTGCATTAGTTTGAGTGTCTTAAAACTATTGCATTAATTTTAGTGTATTAAAACTATTGCATTAACTTGAGTGTCTTGAAACTATTGCATCAATTTTAGTGTATTAAAAAACTATTGCATAAACTGAAATACTTCAAAACTATTGCATAAACTTGAATGCCTTGAAACTGCTGTGCAAAGCAGCACACTGTTAACGAGAAGGCTAAAATTTATTTTGGGTTGCAACCAATATTGAGTAGAACGATCAACAAAGTACAGTACATATTACATATGCACAAAATTTCGAATTCTTCATAAAAAACTCGGTGTTGCCGCACCAGAAGCGCCAACAAGGGCAGCACCCACTCTACGTCAGTACTCGAGAAATGAAGCTAGGCGGTCCTCAGGTGTTTTTATGTGGTAAAGATGTTGCGAGATGCCTGAATGGTAAATATCGCTAGTCCTTTTTCCTTTCAGATGGCCTAAATGAACAGATAATTTTATTTCCAAATGATCCAAGCAAGTGACGTAGGTATTAGGTATGTGCATCAAGCGTGCGTGAAGTAAATGTTTTGGACTGTGAGCCATGTAGCCCTAGTTGAAATTGGTGAACTAAAGACGAGTCTAAATCAAAATATGTTTATATGCATGGCTCATCAAAAGCGTAAGTGATGAGGCTGACTAAATAAGTTCAAGAATTGAAAAAAACAAGCCTACGACAATATAGAAAGCAGTAGTGTATTACATTAATAAGTACAGTTCATAACCAATAGTGTGATGAGTTGGAATGCATGATAAATTGTATATAAGCTAAGGCACTGCTATAAAACTTTGACATTACCTTAAGAAGAGGAATAATGCCTGAAAAAGTTTTCCATGAAAAGTGGCCATACCACCTCCGATCCTATACCTACTTAAGTTCAAAGAGTTCTCACTAATGTACCCTCGGCAAACCACCTACACGTGGTTTTGAGTCTTACATCGTGCTTGGAGGAAGCGTATCTAGGCAGTCTATTAAAAACAAATGGATACTAAAGCGTGAAATGTTGCTGTTGACGGTGTCCTTGTGAAGAGAATTTTCTGCACGTTGACTTTTTAGAAGGCACTTTACTGTTATTTTTTACTCTCTTCCGGGACGACCGAAACTCAATTAGCCGAGGCCGGGGCAGCCGAAAACACTTAGCCGGGACCGGGGGTCAGATTTTATTTTTACGAGAGTAGAGCGTTTACTATGAACTTTTACATTGTGATAACTCATTTTTTTCCACAATTTACGTGAGATTTATATTTTTTCAAATTCTTTCTCTCGTGTTCAGTAATGGTAACGATACGAATGATATGCAGGGTTTTGCTGAGTAAAGCTTTCTATAAGATTTAAAATTAGTCAATTCCAAAGTTGCAAATGACACATTAAAAACACTATTCAGTAGAAAGTTAGTCTACCATGCTCACATATTCAAACAAATCTTAAGTAATGAATCAATACTGCATATATGATTGCTATCATGGCTATATACAAGGTCAAAACTGCAAGTGTAACTTCACAGGCAAAGGCTCAAATTAGTTTCTTAGTATCTTTGCGTATTAGAGGATGACGGTAGATTAAGACAGTATATTGATATGATATTGGTGCATTGTCACTCATAATGAATCAGTTTACGCGAAAAATATAGCTTCCCCTAAAAAATTGGTTCTCGGTTTACTGCCTCTTTAAGTGTTTTCCCTCCCCAAAAAGCCCCGGCCAAACACCGGGTATTCACGGTGTGGAAAGCCGGGGCCGGGTGAACAATATTCAATAGGCCGGGCCGGGGCCCTGAAAATGGTTGGGATTTACAGGGGTCGGGGCCCTGGTCGGTCCCAACTACCAATAGCAATATTTTCTGTACTTAATATTTTATCTCGTACAGCGGAGAGAAGAGAAATTATCTGCACTTCAGCACACAAAATTTGCTAAGGAGCACAATATTATTCCGTATTTAAAAGTGTAAAGATCAGGCCATCAGTAAGATATTAAGTTACTAATGGCCTTGTTTTCCTCGTACCCTAAGCACGTATGTTAACTGAATTACAAACTTTCAATCCTAAAAAGTTTAATAAACTTTTGCAAATACTCCGTTACATGTTATGAATTCCCTAAATACATATTTATGCGAATTCAATTTTTATGTAAAGTAGCTGTCCATGCTACAACAATGTTTGTGTCACACTTCATCGATATTATTCGTGCTAATCTGAAACTGCACTACACTTGATCGAGTCTCCCCACGAAATCTCGTATTTCGTATATGAGTAGGTATAAACATCACTAATGGTGTATCCAAACAATAGTGACCTCAAAAATTGCCTATATTTCGGTATCACTGTGCAGCTTGCGTATATTTGCCATTCAACGCCCTTCAGCATACACATATGAATTGCGCAGCATTACAAGGCTGTTCCAGACGTCCGAGAGAGCAATATGCTCGAGAACTACTCTAAGGAAATGTAACGGCACCAAAATGAATTCACAAACTTAATTAAGCAAATTCAATTCCACACAACGCTAGCATAGACGGCGAGAATTGTAGAGCGGCCACGATATTCAAAT
>LQNS02000551.1:4770-19627 GCA_001587735.2 Parhyale hawaiensis
CGTCGTTGATTATAATTATCTGCTGAATGTGTACATCATGAACAGAAAGAAAATATAATTTCGATGTAGAGAAAAAGTAATGAACATCAGATTACACGGAAACGGCAAGAGAAGTTGGAAGAGCAAGAACTGCATTAAATGTTTATAACGATAGATGTTCCCAATTTAGCCCTTTTCTGCAACCTGGTCTAATTATCGCCTACTGAATTCTATCAGAAAGAAACAGGATCACCAAAATCTCCAACGTGGCAAGAAATGCATTCAGATAATAAAGGGATAAGGATTAAACTTTTCCTTTTTCTGCAACCTGATGATCGATCTGCATGGAAACGCAACTTGATTGTGAAATCTGCAACTTCGCCTATTTTTCGCCTAGTTCATTTAGATGAGGATACGAAATATATAAATAAATAAATACACTGAGCATTGTATTATACATGGATGAGACGACCCTTCCCTGGTCCGTATCACAGATACTTTGGTATTAAATATTTAACTAGCTAACTTCTTCCCATCTTATTCCTTCTGTACATTAAGCGACACATATAAATAAACATCGCTATATAACACAGTCATTCTTATTGTAGCTTCTTTTTACTTTCAGGCTGAATCACTGGATGATAAAACGTCCCTGTACGTATTTGGTGGAGTGCTGGGCAGCATCACTTTACTTGTGTGTATCACCCTCGCCTATCTCTTCCTAACGGTCCTCAAGTGAGTGTCTGCACGTGTGACACCTTATAATTATAAATAGGAACACTTTAGTGGGTGCAGCAATTGATTTGTGGCTTTTTGGAGGGTTGACAGGCCAGTGGTCTTTTTTGTTAAAAAAATGTTGTTATACCTAAAGATGCTGCATGCAAACAATGCAATAAAAATTATCAACTTGGGCCGTACGTAGGTTCATATTATTCATTTAGATTGGATGCATGGATTGGTAAGTCAGTTTGATCTCACACCCCACTGGGTATCCCGCATGCACTGGTTAACGCTGCTGATATAGGCCAACTGGTACCAAACAAGTAGACAGCTGCAGTCGATCACTGACTGTCGAGTAGTATAGCGCCGTCGACGGAATTCTTTTATGCAACGACCTGTGCCCCCTGACCCTCTGCATACCTGGCTCGGGTCAGTACCCTCGCAACAGCCCGCGGGCATCAAACGCTGATTAAGCACACTGAGCAGCAAGAGCTCGCCTGCTTGGCAGGCAGATGCGAACCAGAGACCCTAAGTGTCATTGATGTCTGTATTCTGTATCTCATTGACTGATTATATTTTTTTTTAACTAAAGGATAGTAAAGTATCCATAGAGGTTTCAAACTACATGACCGTGTCGGGGTTTATGTAGAATCACCGTTCTGACTAGACTGCACTTCTGTCTTGAACTTGTGGTAGGTTCTTAATCTACTCAAGTGTGGACATTCTCCATAATTCTCAATTTACAGAGAAACTGCTTCTCCCTGTGTTAGCTTTAATAATGTAAACCCTCAGGATGTAGTGCCCTTGCAATTACAGGTGCAGACAATGACAGGTACAGCACCCATATGAATAAGAGATATAATAAGTGAATTTTCTCTCTTTTTTTCTTTCCAAAAGGACTTCGCTTTTTGTTGTCATGATACTTGACCTGAGAAGAAATCTTCTTCAACTAAATACTATTAGGAACAGAAACTGAAGCTTAATGTTTTATTTAAAAGCCTGCACATACCATACTAGAACACATACGGTACATACAATGGCGGCTATTGCATAAATGCAGTAATCATATTTACAATTACTGAAATTCATTAACGACAAGCGATACAGTCGATGCTGTATCTCACATCTTATTATCACATGATGTTTTGTACCGGATCATATTGTATTCATAACGTAAGCCATGTAATTATTATGTCCTACTTCTTATATCTAACTCCACGAATGCTGAAACTAAACTGTCGATAATTTTCAGAATCCAGAGAGACTTCGACTACTTCAAAAATGCCCCAGGGGACAGGTAAGTTCATTAAGCATCACCTTTACTTTTTCCTTTCTTTTTCATTTATATAGTAAGCACAGAATGAATAGTTGAAACATACATATTACTCTAACACTAGGCTACCACGCTGTCAAGAGTGACAGCAAAGAAATTAACAATAATCAGCTACGGCAAATACAGTTACTGCCTTGAATGGCAATTAGCGGATATGCGTGATCCTGTATATATTTACACTAAGGTATAAGCACGGCTGACTTAAATGCGTTTAGCGCAGAATATGGATAGAACAGTAGATAAACAGACAAATAAACAAAGAGGATATGTCATTACTAGAATACCCGACCGTCAAAAATGACAGCGAAAATTTGTGGTGATAATTTTTATTATCAAACTTGCGTTGCTAATTTTCGGATGAAGGATGCCCTGGAACTGTCCACTGAAAGGAACATAAGAGATGGAGCGTCTTGGGCTTTGCTCATTCTGAGCTGCTCAGACATTCTTTCACTTCGGTACACGCAGTATATTTTATTCTCTTCAGCATGCAGTCAAATATCACTTATAACTAGGGCACTCTGAGAGTGCATATCTCCGTCAAGCACGGCAGCTCTAACGACAAAGTCAAATTGGCTCTGAAACTATTATTTCTTTTGTTTCACTACCAAACTCTAATCATTTGTGCCTTTTGATAGTATTAACTGTTCCTGTAATTTTCTTGAAGATACGTTCATAACTTTTTCAGTTATGCTACCAACAAACATTATAGAAAATGTAAGTCAAAGACACAAACCGACCAACTGATCATGCCAAAATCTAATCATTTATGTCTTTTACCTGTAAATTTCATAAAGATCCATCCATAACTTTTAGAGTTATTGCTAAAAAGCATAAAGTCAAAAACAGCGACAAACAAATGAACGAACAAACAAGCAGATCATCACAGAAATTTTTCGTAATTTACTTTCTGTAATATACCTAACAACTCGTGTAAATTTCTACTGCTGTTATTCGTACAACTAAGTTTTAAAAATATTGGAGATTTATGTCAAAATAAAACCATGTCATTGTGTTCACTGTACAATACAATATAATAAACAGTTTTTATTTTTTGCAGATCTGGTGCTGCCCGAGAAGTGTCGACTTCATCTAGCGAAGAACAAGCAAATGTTCCATATTCGACTCCAGTGCCATCCACTTCGGTAGTGACATCTCCAGATTCTCTTGTATCACGTAGACCTCGAGTGTCATTCCAACCTCATGGGCTTGAAACGGCTCGAGGTTCACTTACAACTCAACATCAACAGCAACAACAAGATCAGGATCAACGAGCGACACGGACAACCCAACCACAGCCATATCAGGCGAAACGAGGATCGCTAATATCAAACCAAAATTTTGATCACACTCCTCGAGGGTCCCTGGCAAGAGAGTCACCGTCACAACGGACTCCCTCGCGGTCGGTGACGCCCCAATCTCCACGAGGATCGCTGACAAGCCAACAACAATTTCGTCAGTATCGTCGAGAATCACAGACAACCCAACAGCAATGGCAGCAACCTGATCGAGAATCACCTATAGTCCATCGAGAGCCATATAAGAATTTGCGAGGATCTCAGGTATTAGATCCAAATTTTCTTCCTACTCCTCGAGGGTCGTTAACGAAAGAATCGCACTCTCGACGGAATTCCCCTCAGCTGGCGACACCCCAGCTGCATATGAGCCAGTTCCCTCGTGGATCGGTGACAGCCCACCCAAGGTTACTTCAAGGCCCCAGAGGTTCTCTGGTAAGAGAACCACAACTTGATGAAACTCCTCGTGGATCTCTGACATCTCAATCGCGGTGGCAACAAACTTCTTAAGGATCGACGACACAGTGCTATGCTTGCTACAATCATTCATTAACTCCAAGATCAGTCTAAATTTATGCCCATGGTTATGCCTATACAAGTACCTCCAGTTGATGAGGTTGGATGAAACGTGGCATTTTCTCAAAGTTCACCAATGTTTTGGCCCATTTTGCTACTAAAGTTTCATTGCCTGTTCGCTAGTTGCAGCATCCCTACCCAGATACTTCAACAGTGAAGAGCGACCAACAATTCCCACAATACTGGAAAATTCCAGTCGATTTCTCTGGAATTGGCATCGCTGGTCCAAATCACTAAACGGTTTTCATCCACCTCGAACATGACTTTTACAGCAGTGTGCTCCAGTGCTCCTTTGGCTCCGTTGTGTGCCAACTCAGTTCGGTACTAATTCAGACTACAATAGCTGCTGTGAAGGTGAAACGCAATCACTTCCCTTGGTGGGGTAGAATTTTCCATGATCTGAAGAGGTGCAAGAAGTTAAAGAATATTTAATAGCAGCCTTGGCAGTGCCATAACATATCTTGTAATTACCGCAGCTGGTAATGACACGCGATCGCAGGACAATATTCAGATTTGAGGATCTAAGCGCTTTATTTATTCTCTTGAAAATGGTATGTATATGCAGTATATGTAGGCTTTCGTGAGGACGACTGAAAAGTCATTGGTAGTGAATCATTTATTAACTCACTCTAGTTACGAAAAGCATTTGATGAAGTAGTTGTAAAGTGCTAGAGGTACCGTAGTTCGCCAATGCTGTCCTCGGCGTTCCGACTACAGCTGGACGGTAGTCATCATTAAAAGATGGCAAAGAAGGTGATGGAAGGTTTTCCATGGTTACAGAGTTGTGGCTCGGAGAACTGACTGGTGGGAAATTGGAAGATCCCTCAATGACTCTGGACCATGGTGAGCGGTGCTTGGAATTCCTCTGGCTGACTGACTGGCGGACATGCAGGGGTGCCAGCTGCAGTCAAGCAGCATCGACGATTTACTGACCATTCTGTCGGGCGCTGGAGCTGTTGATCCTAGAGTAGCTCTAGTGTCCTAAGGATGTCGGTTGATGGGCTCATTTTGTAACACTATTGACTCCGATAACCAAAGCTTCTTTGATTTTTAAACTGGATGATGAATACATTAGTATTACTGAGGAGATTTACAATGCACCTGAGAGAAGGAGAAATCACCATCTAGGCAAGAAGCAGCCACGACCAACACATCACGGGAGACAAGTTAGCGATGTGGGATAAAATTTTGCGCAAAAACACAGACGAAATCCGCCTAGAAATAGAAAAAGCTAATACCCATCAAACTCAATCACTCTCTCATAAACAACCAATCTATTGGCATTTCTGGAACACTACAGCTACTCGGGGATCAACAGTGGTCAAATCGAGCCATCCTGCATTGCTTAGCAGTGTCCATTGATATATACTGTACATATAATTCTATATTTTCATTTTTTTTGTCTTGATGATGCCTAACAAGGGTGAAACCGTTCTATTAATATTAGATTCCAGGGTAAGCGAAGTTTTAGCGTTTTTAGGTCGATACTGCGTACTAAATTTTTAGACAAAATTAAATATTTAATAGAGAATTGGTAAGCTATGAATATGATTAAAGTATAATGAAATATGTTTGAGAGAAGGGCTGCTTAAAAGTTCACAATACTCATATATTATATACGATGATGACTTTTAATAATTTATATAGTACCGGAATAAAATACCTAGATGATCTTAGAGCCATCGTTTGAGTAGATGCAATGTTGACGCAAGCCTTTATAGTTCTGACGTTGTTTGTTCCAAGTTCGTATCTGATGTATTTATGTATAAATATTGTGTGTGTTTACTCAATCGTAGGTATGACCGCCCATTATATAGTAGACACTTGAATTATTCTCTGATTGATGCTAGTTAAATTATAAATTGTGTTCATGTTTCGTTCATAGATGTAGAGCGCTGGTAATAAATTTTTGCATGTAACTTATCCAAGGATGATGATACCAACAGGTTACCGCACGGAAGGGGTCCAAGCTGTAGTACAGTCCAGTGAAACCGCCGATGATGCGGAGGGGTCGAATATCATGAAGCCAGTGGCTACAACTTCTACAGCTTTTGTTGATCGTTTCTCAATTTCTCCCTCAAAATATAGCCAAATTTCTTAATTGTGGTATTTCAAAGAGTTGTGATAACGTAAAACATCCATTTTCTAACATTTGTACGGTTTTGTAACTGCAGCCTGCTATTTAAAGGGTTCCGAGCCTATTTTTTAAAGTGATCCTGCATGCGATTCATTTTCGATCACTTTTAGAACTAAAGTACTTAAGCAGTTATGAAACAGTTGAAAGGTAGCTGTATGCGAGCTGAAAAATTATGCAGTGATTCGATACACTTTACTTTGCTTGTAATTTCTCAAAGCAGCTAATATTTGTATGACCAAAGACTCTTTGTCAGTATCGTAAAGTAACATTTTTTTTTTTTTTTGCAAAGTGCAAAGTTACTGTTTGAGAAAATTTAGCTGATTCCCTTCACCATCGTCCCAGATGGAGACATGTTATGTTCAAGTCAGATAGATATTGATGCGCTGAACTCGAATGTATAGGTTACAACCGTAGGAAATTGTTACTTTCCCTTTTGAAGTGTACTGAAGAGTTGATTTCAACGTTACATCTTCACCGCTGCACTATGAAACTCTTCGTAGGTGCATAGTACTTTATAACAGTGATCTTCAGCTATTTTTTTTGTGTATTTTTACTTATATGACATGATGTTTACATGCTAATTCAATCTTATTTTAACAAAACAAATAGATCACTTTAACTTAGTCCATCCATGTTTCACTAATTCCCAACATAATATGTTTTGTCCTATTCTCCGAACCAAACTCTCTTGCCGTAGCACCACGTGCACTTCTCTACTCGTCATTTTCGAAGAAAATAAATTTTGGAGCCTTGTAAATTATTGTTATGGTGACAATATAGTAACACCAATGGCTCAGTTTGCCTAACAATGTAGTAATCTATTATTGTTTTGCTCAGCCAGCAGGCGGGGGATCCCCGCCTGCATGCAGATCAAAACGACTATCCCATCAGCAAAAATGACTTCTCAATCATTGACTCTTCTAATCCAATGGAACTCATAACATTAGAATCCCTTTATATCCATAGAACAAGACCTAGCCTCAACATTATGACCTCAGCTGTACCTCTTCACACTATCCACAACTAACTAGCTCCACATCTGCCGACTGTATATGTAGGAGCTGACACCTGGTCCCTTCTCACAGCTCTGTTCATTTGCTTTTTAGACTACAACCCATGACCGACATTTTTTCCTCCGACTGTACTTGCCCGTTTTCCTCCGCTTCCCTTACCGTCCGACGCTTATATAAGAGCCCCAAAGCGAACCACTATTGGTACCATTCGCCCTTTCGGTCCCACCCTGTTAAAACATGTCAAAACTTAGGTCATCTAAGATAAAATTCTGTTAGGCATCCTTTGTTGTTTTTAGTTGAAATTTCTGATGATGGGAAAAAATTCTCGAAACGTTAAATTTTAGGGTTAGTTTGCTGTTCTATTCATTATCTAAAAATTCATGTTATAGTGTAAGAATAGTCCAGAGTTTCTGTTTTTTCTTTCCTGCCGATGAATTGCAAAAAATTGCGGTGTATGTATGGATGCTAACCACCTTGACGTTATTCTTTATCTATTTCTCAATTGTATGAACGCTTTACCACTTTAGCGTAGTTACCCATCTTCATTATTTGCTTGTTGTATCCCTTGTTAAACAGTATTGCAATCTTTGATCAAATATTGCCATCCATTTTTATGTTTATTTAGTTTATATCTGTAAAGTTTTATTCAAAAATTATTTTCATTAGCTATGTAAAAAGATGTCAAGTTTCATGATGTATTTAGCCTTACATACCCTGACAACGCGTAGGGCCAAAATTCACCAATCGATAAGTGACTTCCTCTGAACTGTGTAGTATAGCTCTATACTGGCTTTCTCTATACTGGCTTAGAGTTAAAGAAGTTGCATATAAACGTGCGTTAACTGCATTGACTGGTTTAGTCTCCTGCTCTAGCATCGTTCACAAGTTTAGAGCCGTTGACCATTCTGAGCTCCAAGCCTAACACGCACGTATAAATTAAACATATTTTTTTCTATAAGCAACTAATCATCAGCAACAAAGCAGGCACCCAGTGCATAATATGTCAACAGTTGAAAAAGTTTATCTTGGTAGAACAAAGTTTTATCATTCGTTAAACACAGTCATTTTAGTCGTGAATGGTGTTTCTTACGGTTCACTATGGTAAATCATGGTTGTGCAGCTAAAACCTTAATGGTTGTAATTATGTATGTATGGTTGGGAATTGTAGTTGGCCATATGGTCGAAGGTTGCGACATATCTCTACCATAATGCACCCCATAAATGGTTGAGTATGGAGGATATTTCGATAATAACAACCAAAGATCTCAACTGTAGGCTAATCATAATTGTTCTACTATAATCACAACCCTTATTTCCGACTGGGCGGAAGGTCCGTTGGTGTGTTTGACTAATGTTTGTTAGCGCAATAACTCAAAAATTAAGGATGGATTTTTATGAAATTTTCAGGAACTCTCCGTCATGTTAAAAGACAAAATTAATTAAATTTTGGTGATGATCGGTTTGTCCGTTTGTGTGTTTGACTTATGTTTGGTAAAATGTTTGTTAGCAGTGTAACTCAAAAAGTTATGAACGGATCTCTAAGAAAATTAAGGACATTGATAGTATTATTTAAGGCCACAAGTGATCAGATTTTGGTGTTGATGGAAAGAAAATCATGGTTTCAGAGCTGATTTGAAATTTTCGTTACCGTTGCCTTACTTGGCGAAGAAACGCGCTCTCAGAGTGCTCTGGTTTTCAATGTTTCCATTTGTGAACTACTCCCTCCCGTTTTACTGGTATACAACTGTGTTTCTATCAACAACCGTTGTTTACTGAAGTTTTAGTGCATTCTTATTTCTGAACAGTAAAAATGACATGATTAGGCTCATATTACAGTAAAAACTTATAACTTGGCTTGTATATGAATGCTTTTAGCATAATCTCAATACTGTGTTTTGATCATTACGCCGGGCCTGGTCTTGCAGGGCAACTGAAATAATCGAACTTACTATACTTGAGAAGTTTTGTCACGAAATTAGAACAAATATGAAACTTTTCAAAATATACTATTGTGTGTATCATACATCTATATAATTATTAAGATTCAGATTCAACAATAAGAAAGTTATAAATCATAATGGTTACAGAGAAGAAATGAAAAGTTGTATGCTTTCAAGTCAGTATCGTCATCATCAAAGTTTTAAAAAAATGTTTTGTGTTTAACATGCAAGCGCCAGCAAGTCTCAGCGATCGAAATATATATTAATAAACATTTTCTGTTTTCTTTTTCGTTTTATTACATTTGTCAGCGCCTCTATGAACAAGGCCATAGACTACACGATTTTTGACAGCAACACGGCAATCGGACTTTTCCAAGTGAGTTCTTGGGCCTATTGAAGTAATCTGCTATAAAACATTTTCTAATTAACCAAGGACCTAATCAAAATCTAGCATATTTATAATGTTCTAATGATCTCTTTATGAACAAGAAACAGCGATTTGTCAAAATTTATGGATCATTGTTGGGATGACTATCAATGTTGGAGATGTTAAAAATGATCCAAAAATCATTGGAACTTCCAGAGAAATTTACATATGTTATGAAACACGTGTATCGATATAATTTATGTAGCGCACGGTAGGTTATAGTAAATCTACTCCATCTGAGGAGTGGCACACGATAGGGGAGCCGGATGAGCGATGCATGGCTTGTGTCTTCAGGTAGAGGGAGCATCATGACAAGGTAGATAGCTAAGCAGATTTGTTTATATAACTTTGGTTGTATTTGTTTCCACAGGTTTGGTTTAATATTAAGGAACATGCTACTCCAATTCTGTTTTTCATGTGCTCACGCATTGAATTATTCTCATTTCTCCTGTTTTTTCATTATCATGTATGATGCCCCGCGCTGGAGACGTTTAGGCAGACAAGCAGTGAGTTCGTCTCGGCGCATTAGCCGATTTTATTCTCCATTGAATGGATACGAAGATTTTTAATGATGTTACCTTTGCGATTCATCCGAAAATATTTCTTCTGTTTTTAATGCCTATATAATTCAAGCTTAATCCCTCATTAAAATAAAGTGGAAATTGCTCTTCTCGCTCGAGGCAGATGTGGAGTCTTTCAAAATCCAAAATGAAGAAGACACGCTGTGGCATAGTGACCATGTTTTTGTTTTGTTTGAATATGGCTTGTGTTATTGTTCTATATATGTAGCTAAGAAACATCAGCGTCATCAGGAGATAATGATATAACAAAATTATAGTTCAATAATGATCAAACGAAATTGTAAATATCGCTGACATGCCCAAGTATTTTAATAGATCTCGTATGAATAGCACCACTCGCAGTGTCCTATATATTTAGGACTCTGGACATACTGTATATGGGTTAATTACGTACAATTATGTCAAAAAGTACCCCTATAACAACCCTATTTGTGGCGATTTTTATAATGCTATGGCCAATGTACCTTTACCTTTCAAACGCACTGACAGCAAAGAGTATATTACATAAATTTTCTTTCAGTAGATTCGCGTCTTTTATTATTATAAACGGTGCCAGGCATTATTCTCGTTTGCTTTTTTTTCTAACTCGACGGCAAAGCTAAAGTCAACTTGACCGTCCCCCTACCGGAAAATCTATATGCACTGATTCGTGCTGTAGATAGATGCCTGCTAGGTCGCAGAGAAATGCACGTGCGGCTGCAGTCGACTACACACAGTCAGAGCTATGGTGTCAAAGACGTAAGGCAGTGTGACAACTATGCCCCCTCCCCAAAAAAAAATTCTGGGTAGGGTTAGTACCTCCACAACGGAGTGTGAAGGCCAGAAACGCTGAAACCGCAAGTAGAGCATCCAAAAAATTCCCCAACATGGCGGTGAGGCGAACTTGGGAGCTACAGCACGCTAAGACAGCACTCTGCATCTCATCACTGCGGGTACGAGAGACTGCTCACCGACGCCTGTAACCAAATGACTACATAAAAAATGTGTTTAAACTTTGGTACGCCATAGTTTTCTGTTTTTTTTTTTTCATTCATTGCCTATAATGCTAAGCTGTGAGGCACAGTAGTGTCATTTTAACTTAAGAACTAAACAAAAAACTATTGTATAATTAGCCGCAGTTAAATCTGATTTTTATATAAACAAATCGCTTCACTAGTACCTTGTGTGTGAAAGACTTAACGGCCAACTCCCAAGGATTTGCAACTTCAACTTTCTCGTAAACTAGAAATCATGTTGGAAACTATCGGCAGCTTACTATCTGTGTGACAGAATTTATAAATCTTAACAATTTCTTAGGCAAACTCATGTTATTTTGAGAACGGAAGGTTACGAGGCAGACTCATAACGCTCACATGTATAGGCAGGCTGTTGCTTGTTCCTCGGAGCTACAGAGCAACTATTTATTTAGAAAAAGACGTCCAAATGAGCATAACTGTTATTTGACATAGCTTCCTGATACTACCAAACTAAAGATATTATTGATCAACTTCTAAATGTTATACCTAGGTAATGAACTTGTAAATATAGAGGGCTTCGTAGGCCCCATTGCTTAGCTATTGCATACAAGTCAACCGCTGCGTAAAAGCGGCACCAGCTATAGCTAGATATTAGATAAGCAACAATAAACTACTATCGGCCCCGCAGACTGTCACACCCTCCAACGTTACGACGACACGGCGCCGGTGCAGACGTTGAGGAGCTCCGACTTTTTTTCATATCACAAGCTCCAATTTTGAGATAAGAGGTAACACGTTCCCTTATATGAGGATGAAGTTCTTTATACGCCGCAATATAGTTCAGTTTAGTGTGTAGTGCGGTGTCGAGAGTGAGCACAAGGCTCAGATTGCGCACCAGATTTAAAACCGGGAAAGTACTAGAAGTACTAGAAGTGCCCAAGTGCCCAAGAAGTACTAGAAGTGCCCAACCCATTTTATGTAAATTTATGGACAATACGTTAACGGCAGCATGAGAAGCTATTAGGAAGTGTGACAGCATGTCCTGGCAGTGAATTTACTTGAGGAAGACAGAAGAATACTTAATTTCTGGCTACTTTCATTTAAGTAATATATATCAGGCAGTGACACTGCGGGCGGTGCTCATAAGGTATCATAGATTGACTGACGAAACTGAGCCCAGTAAGCTTGGCTTGCCTGGAGTTTAGGGACATATTTGATTGGGTACCAAAGCTAAGCCTTGGAGATTTGACTTGTCTGAAACTTCAGACAGAAGCTTTGGCTTTGTCACTTTATATCGTGAGATGACGTTGCGCCTACTGAAAGCTCCATTTTACGGAGTAAGATCGAGATTCGGGAATTCTAAGGTTAACCGACTGAGGGTCATGCCTGATACTCAGTTAAGCGCGTCGAAGCCAGGGCACATACATGAAGTTTTGCAGCCGTCATGGCTCTGAGGTTTAATTTTTAGCCCAATCGAACACGCCCCTAGATTGGCTCAAAGGCTTTAACCCGCTGCCTCAAGTTTGAAGCGTTTACCCTTATTCGATCACTGGTCTAAGTTGTAATTGTGTTGCTGTTAACACCTACACCACGATTCACTCTGGCAAAGCCAACTTTCCTGTCAGAAGTTTCAGGCAAGTCAGTCCCTGCAGGTTAGCTTAACTCGATGGCTAAGTTAATCTCACTCGTGTAGTGCTAAAAACAGCTAAATTCTCACTATTTTAACCTTAGACTTGGGAGAAAAAATAAATTTTCCTGCGCAATGACTCTGCCTAACGGAATATCTAAGCAGTTATCGGATTTTAAAGCGGAGGAGCTCGTAATACGCCAATACAAATTACGCTAATGGAGTAGATGAAGAACGATTTGGATCGGTCGGGAGTTTCCTTGCAAGATACTCATAAGCATATATCCGATATAGGGGCGGCATTGGACATTATTGGATAGTCACCTATAACGCTGCAGGGCTACACCTGCGCAACAAGCAATGCGATGCAATTTTTGAGGGAAACATGTTGCCTGCGCCCGACAGCAATGCACGGTGCGTCGAGCGATCTGGGTTGCGTCGGTGGGGGAAGACTAGATTGTTGAATCCGACGTTGCGTTTTTTCGTGCACCAGATGTGTTTCATCGCACGTTGCTTGCTGCATGCAGGGTCACACGCAGTGGAATGAATGAAGCGACTCGCCCAAACCTACCATTCCAGGGGTACAATCAGGCTACTTCATCTTCAAATGACGCAATAGTAATGTTCCGTTTACCTCAGCGAGGAGGCAATGCCTCCGCCGAAGCTGAAAAAGCAATGTTAGGTTACGCTGACGTGACCGCTACATCGACAGCTCTCGTTTGGACTCCAGGCCGGTCCATACGACAGTCGATGAACGCGTTCTTGCAGCTACTTGTCCGAATACGCTTGTAGAGTCGATTTTAACAGCCAAACAACGTGTATATTTCTGAGTTTTGATTCATTCCAAATATGAATACACATCCGAAACTTCACTGGTGACACTTGCGGAACGAATTGACTTTTCGGATATTATTTTATTTATTTATTTTGTTAATTCTTTTGCTAGACGCTTACCAGGGATCAATGAGACATTCACATGATTTGCGAGAAAATGCCCTAAATGCAGTGTAACAGGAACCGGCCTTTACGTGCCTTCAGTATATGCTGCGTAGTCGTTGTTTAGGCTAACTACTTAGGCCGGGACCCCACTGAGGCAGCAAGATACGTGTAGCGCAACATATTTGTTGCATGAAAAAGCGTAACATCAGGTAGAGCAATCTACTGGCCCCACTAACGTAACTCAGATTGCGCGGTGCGAGACACTATCTCTCACAGGCGCCATGTCTCCCGCAAAAATAGCATTGCATCGCATATTGTGTCAGTGGGGGCCCGGCCTTTGTGTGTCGTCGATTAGCTTACCAAAGTTGAGTTAGGTAACGCCCAACGCCCACAAGGCGACACTTTAAACTGTCTTGCAGACGTTAGAAGCAGCCCTGTTACGTTTGAGACAGCTGAAAATTCAGTTTTGTAGAGCAAGATTTCGTTATCGCTGGTCTCAACTTGTCGAAACCAGTGTACCTAACTGAAGTCCTGGACAAGTCCAGTATCAATGGCATAATTTCGTTGGAAAATCGTTCCTTATTGTACATTCCATAAGCCAGCGATTTGAAAACTTCAAGGCTGGACTTGATTTGAACATGAGACGAGTGTGCTGGCTTCTATCCGTTCCATACAGTTTCTGGAGTTAGCTGTTAATTAATCGATTACCTTTCACACTTCAAAAACTTATTTTTGTTCCTTAATGTGGAATTTTCAAACAGCTTAACGAGATGGGGATGCTTCTCGCACCTGCAACACGTTTGAAAGTGTCGAAGCCAATGGTCCAGCCTAAATTTCCAAACAAGCCCAAAGTCGCCTGTCCAATATAACGAGCCCTTATATAGGCGAGCTTAGGACGATTGTTTGTGCAGTAACACGCTCTCTGAAGCATGCTGAAATTCCTCCCTGGGTACTCAAAACGAGCATAATTAATGTATTTTGTCCTACGTGTGATCCTCCGATCTCTGCCTGTATGAAATTATTCATAACCGGGATCAGTTTTCTGCGTGTGTAACTGCCGGCGTTCTGCTCAGCTGGAAGTGTTGATTCTTTCGAATAGTTCTGTAGCATTTCGGCCTTAATTTTTGGTTTACCCATTCTTTGGCAACTGGTGGGTAGTTATATAATAATAAAAAAAATGAGGTCGTTATGCGTCACATACAGTAAATGAGAACTGGTGTAGTGAGAACAAGCGGGAGGTGGATGACGCGTCGGTTAGTAGGTGGGGCGGACGAGCGTATGCTGCTCTGTATGTATGAACTTGGCCAGAGTTTTATGAGTCGCTCTGTACAGCTGAT
>LQNS02000555.1:0-13671 GCA_001587735.2 Parhyale hawaiensis
GGATTACTGTAATAAACGATAGCTGTATTGCGGTTACTTGCAAATAGTTATAATAAACAAGGCTATCAAGATAACAGTAGTATAGAAAAACGAGGGTATCAAGATAAGCGTTCCATCTGCAGCGAAAGCGGAAGTGGAACGGTTGTGCTGGTAGCCTCGTTTTCTATACTACTTATAATTTTTTGTACCAACAAAAAGATCTAACCATTTGTGCCTCTTAACAGTATTTAACAGTTTCAGTAATTTTCTTGAAAATCCGATCATAATTTTTTGAGTTATGCTGCTAACAAACATTCTGACAAACTTTAGTAAAACTCACAAACAGATCAACCGACCATCACCAATATTTATTTATTTATGTATTTTATCATTACAAACAACTCCTGTAATTTCATAGATATCCATTCATAATTTTTATTGTGCTAACGAGCATAAAATTGAAAACAGTGATAAACTAACGAACGAATAAACAAATAAACAGATCATCACAAAAATCTGGTCATTTAAACCTCGTGATATACCTAACAACTCGTGTAAATTTCATAAAAATCCGTCCATAACTTTTCGAGTTATGGCCTTAAAAATGAGGCAGACAAACACAACAACGGATGAACGGATATTCACCAAAAGTTAATCATCTGTTCCTCCTAACATGCTTAGCAATCCCTGTAAATTTCGTCAAAATCCGTCAATACCTTTTGAGTTATTTGGTGACACACAAATAGACAAAGACACAGACAAACCATAACACACAAAATATAACCTCTTTGGCGGAGATAATTATTGACATGATGCAGAAAGTTGATGGATTTGCTGTACTTCGTAAAACGACAGTTGGCATCAAGCAAATCAAAAGGGGACAGGATCTCAAAGATGACCGATATCGACCAAAACTGAAGAAATCATTGCCTAGGCTTACACAGTAGTTGAAGCTGACCGTCTGATTATCCATGAAATGACAGTGAAGGTTCTTGGGTTTTCACGCGGATCTGTGGATTCTATTTCACATCAAAATCCTACACAGACAAGCTTATGCGCGGATATAAAAGAGCTGACCAAGTCTCAATCGCGAGATTATTGGATGAAACGGGTCTTCGATCCATAAATCAACTGGGGGTCGAGTCAACAGTAGTCGAACTGTAAAAGATAAAGCATTACGACATCATGCCTTGTTCCCAACTATTTCAGACAAAAACACTTGGTTGGGCAAGAAAACAAAATCCCAAATCAGGAGAGAGATCCATTTAGAGAACTGTTGGAAACTAGTTAGCTTTGTCACTCAAGCAGTCAAGATCTAGAATTTGAACCCGGATCTACAAATGGAAAGTGAAGCTGGTCAGGTCAAGAAAATTGCGAGAAAAATTGCAAGACAGTTATCCGGTGTAAAAAATTTTGTAAGTTGTTCTTATTCTACTGTGTTTAGAGGATAACAAATTGTATATGAAGAAGTCGTACCTCTATGGTACGTTAACGTGCGAAAAGGCACTTGAGACCAATCAACATTACATTACAAGCCTTCTGCTCGCTGGATGCTCAAAGTGTTGCTCGTTGACCGACTGACCGGAAAAGTTGACATGTCAATGGACCTCGTAGCCAAGATTGGGGTCAATGGAGAAGTCTATTCGCAACAATTCGTACTTAGAGACAAAATTTGAAGTTACCGGTATCTTCCTGAGAGTAAGATGCAGTCGAAGCTTTGGCTTCTCTGGGGTTACATGGACCTTCAAATTCAATTCTGACAGATCAGCTCGGAAGGTAACGGCCGGCATTTTATGAGATTCAAAAGGGATAATTCAGATCGATTTCCTGTAAAAAAAAAAACTCGTCAGGGAGCATATGATGAGAATGTTTTAAGGAATATGAGAGTATCATTGATGAAAAATCGACACACAAATTGTCCATAGACTAGTTCTTCCTTTATATCGACAAAGCCAAAGTTCCTTCTCCCAGGGCATAAAAGGAACTGTTCCTTTAGCTGTTTAGCACTTCATTGGAAAATATTAGCTCAACTTGCCGATGAATCTGATCTTGATCCTTCAAACTTTTTTTCAGAAAACTAATAAAACTTGAAAAGATACGACGAGCCGCTGTGACAGGATAGCGCCCATATCAAACTATAGACTAATGCAGAAGAGGGTTAGAGAAGTAGGGGCAGCACTGTTAGCAGCGTACTGACTTCGATTGAGGATGTGTTCTCAAATAACATACAAGATATTGCTCAAGAAGTAGGTTCATGAAATTAGCAGTACATATTGACTCACTCTCGCATGTATACAATTTTCAGTCACTTCAGATTAACAATTAATGTAGAAAAAAAAAAAATAATTCAGAGTTTAGCTTGGGCTCACCATTGTTTGTGAAGGATGTGAACATCTGCATCGTGTACTGCTGGGATCGGCCGATCAGCTGTGGGTGATTTAATGCTTGTTTCATTATTGCGTGACTGGTGAGGAAGACCACGTCCACTGACCCCATACGCAGCCTGGAACATCACAACTGAAATCACCATAGTACATTTTTTTAAGAGTGACAACATCCTCCACTTATCCCAAAAAACAAGACAAAACAAAAAAAAAATATCATGAAGACATGCATTTTCTTTACACTCTTATCTCATATGATGGACTACACCGATGTGTAGATTGCACGCGAGCTTGTCAGTTTCTGTTGTTGATATGAAAGTTGATACCTAATAGTGTTAACGCTCAGTATGTTGACATTGAGGAAAAAGCCAATTCAATAGCTTTAATTTATCTGGAGCTTCAAGGGCCACGATTTAGCACGAAATTAAAACTAGATGAAGCGCACTATATTTTTCGTCCACTGCATGGCGCTCTTGGAAATGCCGAGGTAGTGCAGTTTACTCCCAACGGTGAAGTTAGAGGACGATCTCTTCGGCGAAAGCATTTCCGAGTGTACTACATCAGCACCAAGACTGGTCAACAAGCGCTTTCAATTTCTGGAGCTAAGCCTTGGAATGATCTTCATGATCCACCAGCGTTGCCCTAACATGTTCGCCTATTGTATTCTTTATTGCCTCTTTTGACCAAACTCCGTTTTATTTACGATCATCATGTAAATAGTATACTAATTTAATTATGAAAAGACTGCATTACAGGAGTCTTCGTCGATAAATTCAAATTTATTACACCAACAAAAAATGATTCAATAACAAAATGCTTGAAAATTACATACACTACTCATTGTGAGATGTGAGGCTGATTTTCACGTACCTTCATGAACGATGTTGCGTATGTCCCAGGGGTACACGGACTCCAGTTTAGACAACGCTGCACTACGAGATGCTACTGAATATAATCAGTTCACCCGGACGGTGTTGTCGCACTTTAAGAGATCGATCCTAATAACTGCGATAAAATTTTCTAAGTAAGCGCGACGGACACTCTCTTCTCCGTAGCAGAAATCTCAGTTGATTCATATCTTCTAGATTGCTCTTATAACTTTCTTCTCTTCTGCTCCCAAAAGGCATATATTCACGGATCAATACATAAAGCGAAGTCGCAGTCATAAAATTGAATAAAATTCGTACCGGGCAGCGTATTTCTAACTGTAATATATCTATTGTTTAGTACTCAATTTTCTTTATTTTATAATAAATAGGATAAAAACTAGTAAACTTGAATGCCAGTACAAAATTGTGCTCCTTCTTTTGTTTCTATCGCGTGAAAACTGACTGCCAACTAATGTAAATAATTTTGTAATGCTGTCCCATGTGTTAGCTTTATGAAGAGTGCTGCACCCCTTGTATGTTGGACACTGCATCCGTATGAGAAATACATGGTATTTCATTATCACTCGCGAACGAAGTGAGAGAGATGGTAATGTTTTTGTTGAAGATTTAAGTATCGCATATATATATATTTGTATGTATGTCTGTCCACCCAAAAAGAGGTAGAAGCAATGTTCAATTTTTTCGCAGGGAGTCTGGTGGGTTGACCGGCCTAGATGTGAACAACGCCAAAAAACTATAATTAGCTGGTCATCAAAAATGACGGCCACCCAGGCCACCCAGGAGTTGAGTCACAATAATATTTTTTTTTCAGGCAGTCAGATGGGCTGATTGAGATATGAAAAACGCCAAAACTCTGAGGTAACCTGGCCATAAAAAACGACGGCGTTGAATTTGCCCCTATCGTAGGTGATGGTCTTGTTATTGTGACACAGTTTGCGAGCCGATGGGTCACTGGTGCACTACGGGTATCTCAGGAGCTGTGATCACAATTCCCGTTTAAAAAATTCCCCTACATTGGTCGAACTTAAGGGAATACTTACATGAATATGTCGCCATATTTGGCTTTCAGGCCACCGATAAACTCGCTGAACGGTTGACTTTTGCTGGGTAAGGTGCCGACAATGGGGAGTCCTCGTGGGCCTGCAGTGCATCAATAGATAAGGCGAATATCATATTATGTGAGGAATCACCTTATATAATACAGTAATAATAATGTAAACAGCAGCCAAAAATAGCGGCAGAATATACTTAAACAGTTCTTCAGCCTTGCTACCCGCGGTTGTTATTCTTTTGTCTAGGAGGAACCGTAAGTCCACTTCGGCAGAGAATTTTAAGCTTCTTTCTGCACGGGCAAAATGTACAGCAAAATTAAATATCAATATTTGACTTGGAGAAAAACTATCGTCCGTGACTGCCCTGCCGTGCCTAAGAGAAGTAGTACAGACTGGCTGTACGCGTAGTATGCACGTACATAGGTGCAACTAATTTCCTTTCATTATTAACTGTGACGGTAAACGGACAGCAGAATTTTGGCTTTACGGCACTACTTTAACTTCTGGAGCAGCTGAAAATTCTGTTTGGGAAGTTTCCTCTTGTAAGGATTTAGTCACATTGACTCGATGGATATGAAAATCTTTGTTGCTCTCCGGAAAAGCAGAGGCATCCATCCGGAAACACACAGCCCGCTATAGCACAAACCATCATACGGACAGAGAAAGTGCAGAAGCATAGTCAGGCATACAGACTGTTTCCAATACAGCCATGCTTGCGTTTACAAAGGAAAAACAATTAAAGAAGAAAACAAGCTGAAGCTGGTGCTTAACACGAAGCAACTGTCTGCAACAACAACCGATAAGAAAATAATCTTACAAGTAGTCCTCGGACACGGAGGTAGGCGGAAGATTGTTGCCAATACAGCGATCGCTTTTGCTTATATTCTATTGGGTCTCTAAGCAAGTAGTAGGAATAATTTCGCTGTTTAGTTACTGTCACGTGTTCACTCATGCATCCACTCGTCAGAATGATTTACTGCGCAATAGAAATAGCAGAAAAGTAAACAGTTTTCAGAGTTTAACTTCACTCCAAGAGAATTTGAAGAGATATCCGTAACTTAGCTAGTGAACTTGCCAAGGAAACTGATTTGGTGGTTAACATTTTAATAACATTTTGTGGGGTACACAAGTTTTCTGCTGACAACGAACGAACATTCAAACGACTGGAAGAGTGAACGGGTTTCACACAACATTTTAGGATGGAATTTTACGAAACGAAATAGGTAGTGCAGAATTCGATACTAAAAGATAATTCTGCAATCAGAGATGGCTATGTACGCAGCAGTATGAGTGTACTCGAGTCTCCAGTATGGCCTAGATGATAAAAAAGTCGAAAAAAGGCGATATGCAATTCGGGCAGCTACTACAAGTATCAATGAGTGAAATCTCATGCAGTTCACTCGATTTGGACTTTTTTATTGTTTAACTTGCATTAAATTAACTAATAATGAGATATTTACCACCAGGGCAAATTCTCCTGCATGGTACAAGTTCATGCTACTTTATATTACATTTTGCTATATTATGTAACTGAATTTCGGGAGTGAGTGCTGTAGTTAAGATATTAATATGATGTACGTGAGCGTTTGGTGGATTTGCGCTATCGATCGATCGCGCTGCGCGTTAGGTGGATGTTGTTGGTATTAGGCCGTAATTTCGGGTAAGTTGAACTATATTCGGGTTTAATGTCGGGTTGGTTAGGGGAGGCAAGGACTGTTTTTTTTTGTTTTCCATTTTAAAATTTGAACGATCCACCAAACGCGCAGCGCGATCGATCGATCGCACAAATTCACCAAACACGCACAACAAATCTACCAACTCACCAGGCGGGTAGTTGCCACGAGGCCTCCGTTCCTTGAGGAGCCAATACAGCAACAGGAGACCTAATGTGAGTAAGATCCATCCTGACACCATCTTCACTAGTTATGCTTAGGGATATTTTGTAACTAAAGTA
Organism: Parhyale hawaiensis; assembly: GCA_001587735.2. Lineage (NCBI taxonomy): Eukaryota > Metazoa > Arthropoda > Malacostraca > Amphipoda > Hyalidae > Parhyale > Parhyale hawaiensis. The sequence goes on from LQNS02000555.1 coordinate 6,260, forward strand.
CCTACGTTCTTTGTAAGATCTCAATGCTCACTGCTGCACAGGAGAGGCAAGCATCACTGTAGATCCCAACAGACTACTAGACGAGCAACTTTTATAGCCTGTGTTTGACTACACGAATCTCAGTGATAACGTATCTCGTTAGTGAAGGTTGCCATCGGTTTCTGGTACTTGTTTCTACTATAGCTGTTGCTCAGTAGCTAGCTCTAACTCCTTCACAGTTCTTCTCTAACTCTACCACAGCTCGGTTGTTACTGTGCCAGTGAACCCTCACGAGTTGTATACCATCCTCTCCAACGTTGCTCTTGCTTCAGAGATTGGTGTTTTCCAATACAAAAATCACCAAGTCGGGCCACTGGTTTCGATCTCATTTCTAATGGAAGATAGAATTCTTTAACCCATTAAGGCCGACGGCGCCACTTGAGGGACGTTTCATAAAAATTAGGTTTCTAAATAAAGAAGGGATGAGAGATTTTTGGACGTTTGAGCGTCGCGACTATGAAACGGTATAGTCGGAGGACTACGATTTGAGACTATCTCCAAAAGTCTGAGAGAAACGGAAGCTATTTTTCATTTCTAGGCCATTTTCATGACTGCTGATTGCAGAGTCGATGTGTTTTTTTTTCTCTAACTAATCGTGCTATCATTGTAAGAGGTCTTGCGCTAGTCAACATTTTATCCCTAAAAATGTTTCACGCACTTCTCACACTTCACCATTTAAAAAAATTAAAAATTCACAATTTATATTCAATCGTATAAACAGCCCGTTAAAACATACCGGTTACAATGCAGTGTGAATCAGCGCTGAGAATGTTGGTCTTTCACTTGAATGACTGACAGGTGTTATGAAATAATTTATTTAAGTTCAGTTGACAAATTCGTGAGCAAAGCTATCTGAAAGGGTAGCACTTGAACTTTCCAGCACGGCGCGGTATTAATAAAGCGCTAGTTAACTTACATATTTCGTATGTAAAACACCATATTAGACACCTTCAAAGTACTGTTATTCTGTTACAGCGTAAGTCACATTATTGGCGTCCTCAATTGGCCAGCGAAATTTATACATCGAGGCTTGACATATTCGGACTTGAGACCGGTACGTTGGCTTCGACCCTCGAATCGGTTTTTATCCGTTGGCTCTTGATCGGTTACTCAATGACACAATCAAAAACGACACCTCCTTGTGTAATTTGGAATTTTTACTCTGTTTAACGTAATCAAGTTGCATCTATTACTCGCAACAGGATTTACAGTGACGAAGCGTAAGCTCCAATCTCAAGTTCCTGACTGGTCATTCCTCGACATGTTAATGGTGCCTGGTAATGGAACGAGCCCTGGTTCTTTTACTGATGTGCCAGTGTGTCATGACGGTCTGTCTACGTCGCTGGACCCCCTCACTCCCCTTCCCCCAGTTGAGCACACGGACTGGGGGGTGCATCGTTAGAGAAGCTAATTTTACTACTAACCAGAACGCCTCGTGGCGTAGGACCATCACCCGCGGTAGGGGCAAATTCAACGGAAGTCATTTTCGATGGACAGCTAATCGTACTTTTTCATATGGATGCTGTGTCCAATAAGGTTACATTACTACGCCCCTACTATATTACAGTACCTTCTTATAAATAACATAGGATAGGACGATCTGCCACGGTGGAGGCAAATTCGCCGCGGTGGAGAAAATTCAACGCTGTCATTTTTTACAGCCAGCTAGGACTATTTTTTTTGGCATGAGGTCACATCTAGGTCAACCCACCAAACTCCCTATGAAAAATTATGAACATTGCTCAACTCCTTCGACCACTTATTGGGTACAGAGAAATATTCAAATATATTTACAAATAATATATATTTAAATCTTCAACGAAAACATTATCACCTCTCTCTTACAAGCATTTCGTTACATCTGACGGACAAGAGAATAACAGCCGTCATTAGGTCTATTGATCAGATAATGCTATAATGCTTACACTTCTCATAAAAAAGTAAAAGACTCGCTGTGGTGAATAATATCAATAATATGTAGAGGAAGTAGGGGGCGCTGCAGTTCTGTACTGCCTAAGCTCTAGCCGTCACTGCCACTTGGAAAATCTACCCTAAAATTACTGTTACTCTTACTGCCTGGGCGGAGCTACCGATAGTTTACTGTCATAAGGTGCTGCTGGTGTTACTTGTTCTGCTTGTGCTGCTCTGCGACCTTTTATTTGAGTCTAATTTTGGAAAAACGATGTGCATCCCGGGGCAACTCAAAGAGAAATGTTTGTTCAGATATAAAAAAAAATACAGTGCTGCATTATATCGTTTCATCACTGATGGGCTGTTCATTTCACACACACTTCACTATTTTGTTGCATTGCAGTGCATATGGCTTTTCACTGAAGAAGAACGTGGGTCTGTACTGACTTCTACTGCATGAACTGTTCAATAGTTGTTATATTCTTAGTATTCTTAAACCTGATAAGGACACACTTCCCAGAAATCTAAGAGTATAGTGAACCTGTAACCTGTGGTAGGATTTTAAGTGCACTACAGTTTTCAAAAGCTTAACCACCACCGATCGACGTCTCACTGCCAGCCCTCTGACTAAGCTACCTCAACTGGCGGCTTACTTCGGCAGTAAAAAAAAAAAAAAAAAAAAAACACTCGATTTACAAGCAGTGACCTTGACGGCATTAGGTTCCCTGCCACTCTGCCACTCCCAGCCAAGTAAGAACGATGAAACCCGGATAAAACAGCATTAATTACTGCTCTTGTATTATAAAGAGTCACTATCTATGTGGTAGTCGAGGTTTTGCTGCAAATAGGAGATAACGGAGTGCCACTGCTAGGGTGGTGCGTGCCAGACTTTGTGTTGCATCGCACCTGCCCTAAAATTAGAGATACCCAAGACCCAAGGATTGTGAGACTAACAGGTTAACACTGGGGGCGGAGCCAAGCTGCAGTGCATCATGGGTAATGAGGCGTGTGACGTCATGAAGTTCAAGTACGGTAATTTGCAGGTTTCTTTACAGTGTTTCTCCATCATTTCATTTGGGCCTGCAGAGTGTCCTACATGTCCTACTATCATTAGAGTTGCACAAAAATATGTATCAAAATATCTACGAACTTTTTTTGGTTCTCTGAAGGATAAAATTTTGAAAGAACGTTCGTTAAAATTCTTGTAAAAGAGCAAATGAATTCAACCGGCAAATGCCGCATGCATCAGAAGCGGAGGCTCTCGTAAATGCACAAAATATTCTGCGTAAAATTTTGCTACCCTATTCACAAGTGAGGATGGTCAACCAGTTAATAAACAAGTTAATAAACGACGCTACAAAAAAAATCTTAGGAGCAGAATGATATTATTGATGCTAACCATTGGCTATAGGATCACAGCGTTAAGTTGAAGTTTTTAATAAAATAAATTAAAAAAAAGGAGCTGTTGCGAGAACGCGAGCGAACAAAGCGACGCAGATGGCGGCAGGGGAGGGCTGCTTACAAAAAAATTTTTCACACTTTACAAGTGAATCGCAGACAAAACCATTGCATGCTCCACTCTGAAATATTGTTCAAAAACGTGAGTGCATAGGATTTTAAACGTCGATACAGAGGTCAAAACTCGCAAACTCGCTCTGTTGGCCAGCGTGTCGCAACGGCGTCACTATGACGTCATCGCTAACGGTAGTAGCGCGAATATAAAACTATTCAAAAGTTTCTTGTATCAATTTTCGTTTTTGAAATCGTAAACTTTACAGTCTGTAAGTTCAAACTTGACGCGAGAAAAACCTTCAACTGATGTAGGGAGCCTGGCAATGCCAAGTCCATCGTTTCAACTAGAACGCCTCGTGGCGTAAGACCATCACCCGCGGTAGGAGCAAATTTCATCGCCATTATTTTTCATGGCCGGCTAATCCTAGTTCTTTGGTGTGGTCATATCAAGGACAGCCCACCAGACTCACTGCAGAAAATCATGAACATGGCTCAACTCCTACTTTTTTTGGGTGGAGAGCAAATTTCACCGCCGTCATTTTTAATGACCAGCAAATCCTAGTTTTTTTTTTTTTGCCGTAGGCCACATCGAGGCCAGCCCACCAGACTCCCTGCAAAAAATCATGAACATAGCTCAACTCCTACTACCTTTCTTGGGTGGAGAGCAAATCTCACAGCCGTCATTTTTTATGGCCAGCTAATCCTAGTTTTTTGGCATGGGTCACATCGAGGTCAACCCACCAAACTCTTCACAAAAAATTATGAAGATTACTCAACTCCTTCGACCACTTTTTGGGTGGACAGACATACAAATATATATATTTATATATATACTTAAATCTTCAACGAAAACATTATCACCTCTCTCACTTCGTTCGCGGGTGATAATAAATTGCTGGCATTTGTTTGGCAGCCCTGTCATGGCCCCTAAGGCTAGTAGCAGGGCTTCATGTTGGTGTTTGTCATGGCAGCCGGTTAACTTTTCTATCTCTGCAGATATTGAAATTACATTTACAATATACATTAACTTACAGTTTTTTGTTAACATTTTAAACACATTTCTAAACAAATTAAACTCATTCAACATCAGCACTGAACAGAACATGATTGGCAATATTGAACTGAATTTATGCTGAGTGACACCATTAGAAGTATTTGCTCCATTTCAGCTATGTGTCACATTAAGTTTTGTGAGGTTGGAGAAACAAATGCCTCAGCCGGAGATTCTATGCATTTGAAAAATGGGGCTAGTTTGACACATCAGAAATCCAAGTTTCCTATCATAACTCACCGTAGAGAGTGGCATGCCCAAAATGCATAAACTAGCAACCCTTTTACTGAACATTTATTGATTTAATCTTTGGCTGTAGCCCTAAGAGGAGCTATCTTCTTGAAAAGCTGTGAAGAATGTGAAGGGGAGAAAGGGATATTTTGTAAGGGGGTGTTCTATTGGGATGTGAAAGTCGAGCTAAGCCAAGCCCACTTGACTAACTTGTCTGGAACTGTTGACAGAAACTTGAGCTTCCTCGATCTGAATTGTGTTGCAGGTGTACAGAAGTGGCCCGCTCATGTAGAACCGCTTGAAATCTCTATTACACGAAGTAATATTGAGTTTTAGACGCCTCACAGGCATGGTTGGCTGGTTTAAACCAAATAAAAACAATGGTTTGAACCAACCAAAAAAGCATGTCTTTTTGACGGGAGTATTCAATTTTTTTTGTTCTATATTCATAAACATTGCAAAATAAACAGTTTTACTGCTAGAAAATATAAAATTTTAGTTACACAACTGAAACAATGAGTTAATGTGTTTCTTTTCAGGAATCCGTTTGACTGATAGGACAGTTAGGGCCAACTATTGCTAATGTTCATTATAAACCTATAACTTATTGAATTTTGTGTTATTTCGTTCCAGAGATGCATGTCTAATTATATTCTGGTAAGCTAGAAGCTACTGAAAATTAGAAGTAGCTAGTAGTTAAATAGTTGCTCATAGATGACTAGTGAACTCATGAGAAGTATGTAGGCATATAGCTATTTTACTTTCTTCAGTTGATTACTCCCCTCTTAATTAGCTTGGGGCTAGCTATTTCTATCGAGATGTCTTTGTATTTTGGAGTGTTTCTAAGGTTTTCAAAGGATTTTATAGCTATTTCACTTCTTTAGTTCATTACTCTGTTATCAGTTAGCTAGTAGCCTGCTATCTCTGTCAGGTTGCATTTGTAATTTGAAGTATTTTCAAGTGTTTCAAAGGATTTTATACTGCAATTATAAATCATAGCATCTCTGCAGTTTGCATAAATGTAGCCATAGCAAATACAGGTACTTTGCTAACTGCTTTTTCGTAACCCCTTTATCTAAAAATCATTCTTCTAAAATAGGAAGTTGAAATGAAGAGACTAAGATCCATGACGATTAGCTAGCCACACACAATACGCGAACGTCGTGATTAATAAGAACTACGTAGAACGCACCAGACATTTATCCGAAGTAAACGAGTGTAAGCAATAAACATAGTGACTAAAAAACGAAGCAGCAGAAATATTAAGCAGAAAACTAGCATTTTGACCCATTTCATATGTATTGTAGATAATAATCGAAATAATGGGGCGCTACTGAATTTTTTCTTATTAAGATACGAAGATAAACCAACAGTACACATAACTAGTGCATACTACAAAAATGCATTAATCATTGAATGTACACGTTCAGTAGACTTTAAATAAATAGGAATATTCGCAGATAGTACAGCTTAACAAATTAATCAAACATGTACTGGTACAATAGACCTTAAGTAAGAAGTATTTGACAGCCTTCTGTGAGAAGTTATGGCTGTGAGATGGTGGTGGCGATGGTGAGATTAATTGGGGTTATATCTCCGATTGTCCTGACAGTCCATCCAAATATTTTCATCATTACTGTTCACAGGATAATCTTGATCATTTCCCGAGGTGGCCACGGGGACATTAACAGGGGTCACATCCCCTTTCGTCATAAGATTAAAGCAAAGCATCAGGTTGGTCCAAAACTAAAATTCGCTTTCCCCAGTCGGCGACAGCGCGATCTTCGGACATTCCTTTGGCACCAACCTATTACTTGCAGCCATTACTATTCACTGAAAGCTGTGAAATACTTCTTACTTAAGGTATATTGGGCCAGTACATGTTTGATTAATTTGTTAAGCTGTACTATCTGCGAATATCTGTATTCATGTAAAGTCTACTGAACGTGTACATTCAATGATTTATGCATTTTTGTAGTACTGGTTATGTGTACTGTTGGTGTATCTTCGTATCTTAATAAGAAAAAATTCAGTAGCGCCCCATTATTTTGATTATTATTTACAATACATCTGATATGGGTCAAAATGCTAGTTTTCTTCTTAATATTTCTGCTGCTTCGTCTTTTCGTTACTATGTTTATTGTTTACACTCTTTTACTTCGGATAAATGTCTGGTGTGTTCTACGTAGTTCTTATTAATCACGTCATTCTCGCATTGTGTGGTGTATCTCAGTGTGCCTATTTTATACCCTATTTCACTGTAAACGTCTCCGACTGAATGATAAACTCCAGTTGAACATGCACTCATATTGCGTGAATATACTGTATAACATGGCATGCTTCATCTGCACCTCCAGAGGCGTGTTGTAATTGTATCACAATCATAACCCGAAAAGCAGTAACGTCGATTGCCGCACAGGTTACGGAGACGCAAGTCACTACTCGAAAACATCGCTTACAATTAAAGGAAACGCAAAGATTATACAACGAAGTAACTAGAATTTGTTGCCTGCATCGGCTTTTAGTCGTGTTGGGCTACCTTGAGTTACCGTGAGAGTCTTCGGAAGAAGTCCAGGTGACGTTTCTCACATCACCTCACGTGTGTGGAGTCACTCTGCTGGGTGTCTTCTGTGGTGCAGCAGTTTGAAACCAAAGAGAGAGCCAGCAG
>LQNS02000558.1:3097-15309 GCA_001587735.2 Parhyale hawaiensis
ATGACACTCCTGCCCCCAATGGAAAAGCTACAGAAATTTGCGAAGCAGTTTAAGGTGTTCAACGAAAAATTCATGCAGAGGTACTCATAAGGAAGAAGATAAGGTCTATCATCGTGCGGTATTTGTTCAACCCAACACACACAGGTTGTTCCGCTTTGTACAGATAACGTAAGAAAATTCAAAAGGATGAAATGGAAGGAAAATCATATGATTTAATTACTGCAATACTAGCTGAACACTCGAATGTATAAGTTTTACGTTGAAGAAAACTCACGTTCTATTTAGCATAACTCTCAACTCAACTCGACCCGTGTTCAATAGAGTCAGGATGCAATACCTTTGAAATATGGTGCTGTTTCTCTTTCTTTTCTTCGAATACTGCTTATTGTTCTATAAAAAATAGCACACCTGAGCACCAAAAGACAGATAAGTCCAAATGAAGCGCTAGATAACTCAAGTCCTCTGAAGCGCCAGTATGTCGTGGCCACCCGCATATGGATTGCACGAGCAACTGCAAACGAGGATGAGCCGTGGTAAACTTACAGACTTTGAGTTTACTGTAGGATAAGCATATCGCTCGTCGTTTTGAAATAAATATATATAAAGGTGGTAGCATCGATACAGTGGCATGAGCGACATGAGAGTTGATCATTCTAGCATCATGTTGTCCTATAGAATGGCCGCAAGAGTCACTCACGGCTGACTCACTCGCCTCTAGCTTCATCCGACCGAGCACAACCTGGTGGCAGCAATTCCATATTGGCGCAGATAGGGTTATGGAACACGGGACCGAGCTGGTGGGTTCGAGGACGAAGAACTTTATGTAAAGAAAGTATACAATCACTTTTAGTGGCATATAAGTTACTAGTTCCGTGTGCGAAATTTTGTAAGTATCAGAACAGCATATGGTGTTGACATTAAGAGCTTGGCGTAATACTTACGTATGGTATTTCGTAGTTTGTGTTGGAAGCGTTTTTCACTGCTCACGAGCCAAAGGGTTCTCAAGCGTCATGAGAGCTGGTTAAGTATGCCAACGCAAGTTCCACATCAGCTCGAGACATGTGTACTCTACCTATTATTTGAGTTTTGTGGTATAGATATTTTTATATTTTTTTGCCGTACGACTACGGCATTGCTGGTCAAAAGTATTTACAGTGGATATATTGAAAAAAATACATTGCAATCCTGTTATGAATGAAAATTGGACGGTGAATTCATTAACATGTTAAGGTAACTTGATTTACTCGACAACATTTCAAACTTGTGTTTTAAATTTATCTACATTTATTTTATTTCAAACTTCACTCGCTTTTAGGAAGTTCAAAAGTGTTCGCATATTATCTATCAACGAAAATAGTGAAAAATATAGCTATTAACAATATTTTGTGAAACTGTCACTCATGACATTATTTACCAAACAATAATAGGAATAATCAGTGAGTGAGAATTATCATGACAAAAAGAGAACGAATTTTGTGAAAATCCTTCCCGGTAGTTGATTCTTTTCCTTTCTTTTGGTACTTTCTTTTGGTGAAATTTAGCATGAACTCTCGTAAATGCTCCTCCATAGCTCGTATTTATAAAAAAATTGCATCCGTTCTCATAAACCATTATTTTCACCACTTTCTCTATGGAGTAAAATTCTCAATGAAGTTTAGATCTGGACTCTGTGGAGACATCTCCATGAGTTCTCGTTTGTGATACCTTGATCTGCAAGTCATCGTTTAACAATTTGCAATGTACGGGTGACAGCATTGTCTTTCTGAAAAATTAAACTTATTTTAATATCATCACTAGGAATATTGAACCAGGCGACAAAGTCGGCGACAATACAATAATGAGTAGAAGAGTAGAATTTATTTTGAGGTCATCTTTTACAAGAAAACCTTTGGTCGTAGAGGATTCCAACTCAAGAACATAGCTCCACCACCTCCTTGCTACCGCTTGTAAAGCAAACGAGCCCTTACGCATATTACAGCCATTCTCGCCGCCATCCGTCACAGCAGTCAAGTGTGGCTCGGGCCTCACCGTTCCAAATGACAGTTCAAAAATCTGTTTTGTGATGTTTTGGTGCCCAGGATAGTCTGTTTCAAAAATTATTATCAGTGGGGGGTTGGGAGGAGGAATGTCGGTGACTTCTGATTCAGAATACGATTCTGCTTTCGTTTAGATACGCTTTGGGACTCCGGCTTAGCGAAGATTTTCTTACTGGTGCCGAGCAGGTTAAATTTTTCCTAAATGAATAGACTGCTTGTTGCTCTCGGTCTGCCACTCATATGCTTTCGTTGCTCAGCTTTACCTTCGTTACCAAATCTTTTCACTTCACGATGATCACGCGTCGTTTAATAATTTTCGAATATTCTAGTGTACATTAAATCATATTGAATACATCACAATTTCAGCCTGTTCATATGCTGTTAACATATTGCCTCTAGTCACTGTTATTAATTCTAAAAATTTGCAAACACACTTTTGACCCACCAGAATATCACTAACATCTGAAATAACATAATACATATAAGTTTAAACAGGGATTTCAAATGTTCTCTAGTAAATCAAGCTGTTTTAAGCAACTCATCAAGTCACTATTCATTTGTACTTCAAAACAGGTTTGCAGTGTAGGAGAGTACCTTTAGCAAGAACTTCAGACCCGCATTGTCTATGACCAATGCTGTTTGACTGATCAATGATATGAACGCAAGATTCTCAGCAACTTACTCACTTCTTCACCTATGGTTGTTGATGACGTTCTTAGTGCGGTGGAGGGCTAGACTGCTCACGAGATTTGTCTTACAGCGTTATAGTTCTACTCACAGACAAATGAATACAGGCGAGCATTTTTCAGTATTTTTAAGACAACGACACAGTCGATCACTTGCTTGTTTACGTCATATTATGTTCGTAGCTATGATGCCAGTGTTATGCAGCTATCTCCAGCCACGCTTGATTTCCCTCAAATTTGATATGGTCGAGGCCACAGACAATTGGACACAGACGGGCATTTCTTTAGTATTTCTGAGAGAAAATTAGTGACAATGATGACGTCACAATTACGTCACTACGGTCTGGAGCGGTCAGTGTGAGGTGAGGCTGGAAGTTGTGTGCCCGTTTTTTCTGTTGTCGGTGGTCGTACTTGCTAGAAAGTGTGGATAGTTCACAAAACATATTGCATATTATTTCATGATATCTCAGCCCCAATATCATGCATGCGAAGTGTAGTAATGTGATCCACGTCAGATAGCTAGTCTTCTACTAATAATTTGCAGTGTAAAGCAGCTGGACTCTTGGAGGATCCCTACCGAGACCGTGTCTAGGACACCCAATTTTCGTCTAATACAAAAAGCGTCACGGTCGTACTAATGAACGAAAGAAGAAATGAACGTGTAAGGCACAGACAGAATTATTACAAATTTATGGTTATTTTTTTGGCATTCTGTGTATCGCACCTAATCGGTATGATAAAAGTAGTCAAAGACCCTGAATTTCTTATTTATAAGAAGTGGTTTTTAACAGTTAAGTTTCATTGTCCTCATTTTTTCAGTATAGCGGTAAATAATTGTTAACTTGATATTATAATATATGGAAATTTGCGGATGATACTAAACTATGTCATCCTGCCAGGAAACGAGCTGAAGTCCCAAAAGACCTTGACCATCTCATGGATAGGAGCACAACGTAGCAGATGAACTTTAATGTTGACAAATAATCAGTAATGCACGTAGGGCCGGAGAACCATTCAACCCAATTGAAAATGAACGGGACAGAATTGACAGCTGTCGCGCAATATCGTGATTTGGGAATAATTATTACAAACAAACTACAACACAGCCAGCAAGTTGACAAGAGTGTGAAAATAGCAATTAGAGTACTGGGATTTAACACCAGGAATTTCCAATACAACTCCAGGTATATCGTCATTCCCTAGTAGAAGGCGTTAGTCCGCCCGCATTTAGATTTTGCTGTTCAATTTTGGTTGCCACATCTGTGCACAGATATCGATAACTCGGAGAGAGTCCAACGCAGAGCACCGAAATTTATACCTCAGCTGTTATACAAGTCATACGAATGTCGCCTAAAAGAACTCGGCCTGATCTCTCTCGAGCAAAGACGACTCGGGAGGCAACTAATAGAAACATTCAAGTATTTGACTGGCTCTAACGATATACTTACAACGGGACTTTTTGAAAGAGACGTGAAACAATGGTTAAAAACTCAAGCGTAAGCCTTGAAGAACAACCTTAAGTCAGTAGTTCTTTCCGTATTTCATAGTAAGTATTTGAACAGTTGGAATAGACTCCCTCCGACGTTGTCGGTGCCGAGACAGTCAACGCATTTAAAAATCATCTTCACAAACATTGGGAGAGACATCCTCCACAGCTAAGAACTTCTCCTCCAGGAGTCACATACTCTTAACGGCCAAAGCTTCAGAGGCCACCTTAATCCATATTCTTCTCTCTTTCGCCCTAAATAGCTAGACGTCTCTAATTAAGCTCTGCAGATCAGCGGCTATAGATCGTGCTTGCGTGCAGGCGGGACAGTCACTTTCTCTGAGGTTCTTCCCCTCTTTTTCTTCTTTTTTCCTTAGCCATCTACACTATATCATACTGGCATAATGGCAATAGCTAGCCATAGAGGGCCGGGACGTAAGTCCCAGTGCCGCTCTGGGAATGGGCCTATTGGTCCGTCTACAGCCGCCCATCTGATTTAATAATCTAATCTATCGAAATTGACTCTGAGAGTATTCGGCAGCTCTTGCTCGCTTTGTTAATATTCGTTCCTGCTATTGATGCTACGAGGAGCAAAATTGAATTCACTTGCTTACTGTAAAGCCCAGTTATTTCTACATGGAACAGAGGCGCCAATATGTAATAATAATATCTCGAGTCATGCAGCATACTTAGCTTACAGTACTGCTCGCCACTGAGTTTTCACGTTTTGTCTTTTAGATAAGTTTCACTGGCAAAGTCTACTGCTTCAAAATTATGTATGAGTAGAAAGGACTACTTTCATGGCAACTTTATAGAATGTATCGTCATCATATTTATTGACGAGCTGTGTACAGTAACCGTCATACAAAGTTACCACAGTGCTGCAAGGCTAAAAGTTTCCCATTCTTCATTACTTTCGCAATATCGCCAAAGGACCGCCAGAGTATTTGTCGATGACGAGAAATTCATTGTTGACAAGTGTGGCAGTTGTCAAGACTCGCGCGTTATTTCTGCCGATACTTTCGAGGCTCCAGACTCAATGCGGAACAAAAATTCAGACGCCAGAAAAGTTTGGTAAAAAGTTGCAGGTGACGAACGTGCGGGGCTATTCAGTTCCCAACGCTGGCCTTACAATCGCTGTGTCATGCAGTGTACATGTCAAGATTTTAGCTCTATGCTTCCAGGCCGTGTGAGGCGAGGCCCAGTTCAATGCTTTTGGATGGCTAAATGAGAGAGAGACGTCTGAGAGGGTTTTAGTGCACTGGTGTTGAAAATACGAGTATGTTAAATAAATACAATATCCACCCTGTGCAGCAAGAAGTTACTTCTTTTCTGCACTGCGTTGTAGCAAGAGAAGCATCCCAAGAGCCTCACGAGCGGTACCTTCAAGTGAATGTGTTGAAATTTGAGCTTCATGATTTTATCTATTTACCATTTCTGTATAACTATGGAGTGTGGTGTTTTTTGAAGGTATTTGCTACATACATGTGTACATCCAAGTAAGGAATGCCGACATGGCGTTAGATGAAGACTCATATTTCGGTATATAAATTAGACAGGACTCTATTAGCAATTTATGATCGATACCTGCATAACTCGCATGTCATAATAATACAGGCAAGATAATATATGTCTCTAAGTTGTATATTAACGCTTAAACGACTCTTCACTGGCCAGTACAGGTACTCATAGTGGTATCAGAGTACTTGTATATTTGTAACAGATTGCTCTACTTATTTAATTGATGGATTTAGAACAATATACTAATTTTTGGACGAGAAGTTTAATAATTAAGTTTATACCAGTATCGATTATGTATTGTTTTATAAACATGGTACCGCATGGTTTGATACAATTTTTTTTGTCATGTTTTCACTTTTTTGCACATAGTAAACAAAACATTTGATATAGGTTACCGGTCATGGGAAATATAACTATAAACTGCAAGCAGAAAACACGCACTGTAACACGAATTACGTCCCATAGGTACGAAAGCTGTACACTTTTCAAAATAGATCCTCTATCATTGTTAAGAATAAGCAAATAAACAATATTTACCGTTTGTATTTCAACAATGAACTATAAACTCACGTAAATTTGTTTAATGAGAAAGAATTATCAGGGAATAATAACCGTAACGGGTATACGGATGGACAACAATTATCGCCATAAAAAAGAAAATGAGCATCCGGAATCATGGTATGACGTATAGGGAGCGGAGCACCTCTCCATTTATTTTTGGCATTTTTTGAGCAGTGATTAGAGAGAATAACTTTATTTTAATAAGCTGTTAATTGCTGTTTTTCTTTGTAGTTGGCAGAGTACATATAAAAAATTACAACTGACATGCGTTTGATATCATTTTCAAGTAGTTGCAGCACTTACGGTATATTAACGGAATGAAATCGATAGGAGCATTAACTTAAAGTCAGATCGAGAGAAAGTGCTGAAAATGTCTACCTCTGTCTCAGGTAACGTAGTGTACTGTTGACAGTGCTGTTCTTATACCCAGGACGAGAATAGTAACGGAAATGTTAATGAGACGAGTGTATATGTTACGCATTCGTCTAATGAATAAATAAGTAGTCAGCTTTAAGTTGGCGTTACCGTCAATTTTTAAATCATATCATTTACCATTTACTGCTTTTTGTAATTCTCAGGTCTGCTGATAATTTATTACCAATAAGATACAGAGAAAGTGAATAAAAAAATTTGTTCGATAGCCGCCCAATTCATAGCTGCTCATAGAGTTCCTGGGGGACAGATTGGTTTGGCACCGATGACGTCACAGGGTACCATTACCAATCCTCTTAATACTATCTGTTTTACTCTTAGTGTTATGTATTGTGCACTGGAAGTAATTATTAGTTGTCAAACTTTTGAACAACCTTCACAATTCATTCGAGCATTTGACACGTAATAGTGAGATAATTCACACCTTGCTTAATATCAGCAACGCACTTGCAAGATGAGGGTTGTGCCTAAGTTCGTTAAATTTATGCTGTGTTTGATGGAGAAACTTCTGTCGATGTTGCCATGTCATGACTTGCTACTAGTCGCAACGTCCCAGCATTTTGAGAGTAAACCAGAAAATATTAGAACCAGAACTGCACTGATGGGGTCGCCAAGGTGAAGACTGTTGTGACGTCACAAGTGAAAAGAAGACAACTTGACGACATACTGCAAGTTACGCCAGACTTTCTGCCAGAAGTAATTTCGCAAGAGCCTTCAACGTAGCATCCTGACAAAATTAAGTTGCTTTCATACATCCAGATTGCGTTCCGTTTCTATATTTAACTGGAGTACTCTGAGAGCGCATACCACCGCAAAACAAGGCAGTATGTTAAAAAAATGACAAATCAAATTGTTTGTGAAATTAGGATTTCCTTTTTTTCATCCCCCGAATTTGGTCCTTTGTGTCTTTTGGCAGGAGTAAGTTTCTGTAATTTTTCCTGAAGATTTGTCCATAAATTTTTCAGTTTTGCTCTGACAAACACTAAGACAAACATCAGTCAAACGGACTGAACGATGCATCACCAAAATTTGGATATTTGTGCCTTTTAATATTTCTTACAATGCCTACAAATCTAATGAAGGTCCATTCATAACTTTATCAGTTATGTTAATGGCAAATGTAAAAACAAACATAGAGACAAACAAACGAAGGAATAGATCAACCGAAAAACTTAGTCATTTGCTTCTCATAACATTCCCAACAATTCCTGCAAATTTCATGAAGATCCGTGCATAACTTTTTAAGTTATTGTACCAAGAAAAAATAGACAAACGAATAAAAACACAAGCAGTTGAATGGATCATCACCAAAATTTAATTATCTGTTCCTCCTAACATGCCTTATAATCCCTGAAATTTCGTTACGATCCGTTCTTAAATTTTTGAATTGATTTGGTAACGAACAAACAATCAAACAGGTATACTTGACAAAAACAAGAGGTGCATCATTGGCGTGGTGATTAATGGTTGGTACCAGAGAAATCGCAGCGTGAACAGAAACACGCTCATTAAAGTAATTCTGTGATGCAAGTTATAAGATCACAAGTACTAAGGCATAGTGAAATCTTAGAAAATCGGGACCCTTATGTCTAAGGGCCCTGATTGTATGTTTTCGCCACTATGCTTTAACCCGCAGAGGCACAAGCATCACGTGAGGGGAAGTGGACGCTCCCCCGGGCCGCCTCTAGTCCACATAGGGATGTTCTACGGCAATAACATTCGTACGCCGATCATTGATGAACATGAGTGCAACTTCACTCTTGCATGAGCTCAGACGGCTTGCATGACTGGTCACGAGAGCAAGAAATTTTTTTTCAATAACCGAGAAATCACCAACAAAAACAACTAAAAGCTTGGAACTAACCTGTAAACTAACGTAGTGCTGAAATGGGGTAACCGATAGTCGATAAATTTCAGAATTTTTACTCTACGATTAGAAGCATAACGACGAAGAAATATCTCATGTACGGTACTATCGAAACGATGATACCTTTGATGAAACTTTGGACGAGGTCCAGGCCTTCACGAAAAGGAAAATCTAAACTGATAGTAAGCAGTTCACTTTGAATCCGTTGTCGCATGCGCGTGCCACACAAATCGCTTCGAGGTCTGTAGACGCAGCAACCATTAAGAAGTAAACATTCAGTGAATGAGCGTATTTTTGATGTCACCTGATATAACGGCCGTTACAATAAAAAAAATTGCGTTTCATTGTCATTCAACCAATCTCTTCATAAGTATGTTCCTCGTTACGTATGAGATTGGTTAAATGAACATTACTCGTTTTAATTTTCTTTTTTTGGTGTATTTTCCTTTCTTAGCTCATGCGCCTACCAACGTAGTTCAGTGAATCCGTTAGACTGCGAGAAATATTGGATTTTTATTGTTTTGAATTTCAGATTTCAAAATAATGTTATTACAAAATTAACTAGCACTTTATACCCGTCTGTGTCCAATTTTGGATAATTATATACTCTAATAAAAATTGTATTTTGAAACAAATGAGCGGACTGTTATCGTGGGCCGTACTGTGGTGTTATCCTACGAGAAAGGCAGATTTTTCAAAATTCTTGAAGTAAAGGATTAATCCTACTTTCGCGTGTTGAGAAATAACGTATTAAGAAAAAGAACATGACAACAGGTTATTTGATTTATATACTTCCAAGTTCACTGTTCCATTTTATCAGTTTTGTGTAACAGAGTCCCACAGGGCAGAAGAAGGGCCATCAGGTTAGGCTTAGTTAAGCCAAAAGAAATCTAATTGTAGTTGTAACTTGGTATATCAATGTGGTGCATGCGAGGCAACATTATCATCGCCATATCTTCTTATGTGGATGTTGCCATTCTCCTGATGGTATATCTTTATATTTTACCCAAAGCTCACGCTGATCTCTCAGAAGGGTTATGAAAGTACTAACAGCCGCTGTAATTAACTTAGACACTTGTCACGTAATTACTATTCGACTCTATAACTTTATAATGAAAGCTTACCTTCAGCCCTCCCCCCCCCCGCCTGGTAGACTTATTATGCCGGGGCTACACTATGTAATCGCACAGTCAACTTATTACTGAGTTTTCAACTAGCACATGGTTTCGGTATTCGATCAAAGTCAATAGTAAAGTGACACATATGGAAAATACTTACGATACGTTGCATGTATGGGGCTCCGGCTGCAAGGGTTGTTAACGATCTCTTCATTTACAGAATCGTGCTAGGCTCTAGTCATTAGAGCTATAGAGAGGAATAAGAGCTTCATTTATAAAAAAGAAAGTTTGGAAAAGTGTACCTTATCCTATCCTACCTATCCTACCCCTACCTAAAACACCTGTAACCAGACCTCGCACACTTAACCTGACCTAACACTTGGAATCCTTATGTAATTACCGACACTTTAGAGCTGCAACTTTCGTGGGTAAAGAGCAATTGACAGTTGATACGATTGTATCGTGGCTGTTGTATCTGCATATTATTTCTACAGTAAACTGGGGTAAAAGTAAACTAATGAAGCAAAAGTGAACAAACGCATTGTTGGTAATAAAAAAATTCTAAAAAATAGAAATAGTGCAATAGGTGACGTCTATCTTATCCTGTACGTTTATTAGATATTATTTCATCATTTTAATATGTTGCACTAGTAGTGTATAAAGCACTGAATCCGCCATTTTTGAGGGTAACCTACCCTCGTGGCTCCCCTCGCGAGTGAGATTCCAGTTTATAAAGGCCAATGCACTACCGGTTTAGCGGGGGTCAAGGGGGCGCTAACCGGAGTGAGCGGGGCCTGGGAAACCGGAAGGGGCGGCGCGATGACCCGGCGGCGCGAGGGGAACCTACCCTCAAAAACGGCGGATTCAGTGCTTTATACACTACTTGCACTTTAATTAATGCGTGCCTTTCTTTTTGCATCAGGCGTTTTAAATTTATGTCCTTTTTTTACATGAACTGTAGTACCAAATACTAAGGTCTACAGCAGACATATTTACTGAGATATTGAATTATATTTTTTAAGACATTATCTTCAATGCTTTGAGGTAATTTTGAACTAGCAAACACTTCATTACACATAATTATTAAATAGAATTGAATCTTATTTTTTTTTTGTGCAGAAGTAAACAGACCCAACTATTTTCTGTGAAGCATTCTATGTTTGAAGTTTCTGTGTCTCCCTGTCTCCCTATGCCTACCTGTGACTCCCTATGTTTCCCTCTGACTCCCTATGAGACTCTGTGTCTCCTTTTGGCTCGCTGCATCACGTCCTTGTGTCCCCCTGTGTCTCTCTATGTCTCTTTGTATCTCCCTGTGTCATTTTATATCGCCGTGTGTCTTTTTATATATCCCTGTGTCGTTTCATGTCTCCTTGATGTCTTTTCATGTCTCCCTGGCTCTTGTTATGTCTCCCTATATCTCCTTGTCTCTCCCTATGTTTCTTCGTGTATCGCTATATCCCTGTGCTTCCCTCTGTCTCCATGTGACTCCCTACGTCTCCCTGTGACTCCCTGTGTCTCTATCATGTCCATTTATGTCTAGTATGAGCCAATATGTCTCAAAATACACGTTTACTTTTACCCCAATGTTGTTAACTTTTGCCCCATTTTGGTTTGTTTACTTTTGCCTCAATTTTTTTCTTACCATGGTATGTTTCAGCCTTAATTTTGGTATTTACAAATATGGTCTCAAGATGACTTATATATGCCATTAGGTGCAGAAAATCTTATAGCTAGTTTTTTATACCATGAACGATTATTACATATGACAAGCGGTTCGTGAGAAATCAATAAATAAGTGTAAAAAATGGCATGATTTTGTTCACCTCTACCCCATTTTACGGTGTATAATTAATATTCAACAATGCTGATGTTTGTGATTTGACGAGTTCGAGCTACATCAACATGCAGCAAGTTTGATACTAGCGTAAAATCAAGCAGCTACGCCCAGCAGGAATCATTGCGAATAATAATAATAATAATAATAATAAAATTTGTAACTCGAAATAGGTGATGTGCAAAACATCAGTATCGTTGTATACATTTATATAGTACCCAATATTACTATAGCGGTAAATATGCATGTTTAGAACTACATTTACATTACTTTTAGATTTGAAAGTGAGTAATATAACCCCCCTGGAAACTGGTCTTCTGTCATACCTTTGAAAACTTTGACCCAATATCTGGCTGCGTGTTCAGTTTATACGCGCTATTATTAAATTGGCGTGTACTTTGTAAGTTTAAGTTCTACTCGTATTAAATTATCCGTAGCAACTATCGCTTTACAATTACCATTTCAATATTGTCACCAGGTACAACTTGTATTTATTCTCGCTCAAAATTTAAGTACGCACTGAACTAAGGCCTGAACCGACATCATGGCAGCTCAAGCAAAGTCAGATCAGAGGGCAAGAACGACGATCACGATGTTCTTGAATCAAGACATTCACGTCGCGCGGGCGATCGAACTGGAGGATGCGCTGTATGAGGTGACGTGAGCTAAGC
>LQNS02000563.1:0-11270 GCA_001587735.2 Parhyale hawaiensis
ATGTAGTTAAATACAGTATTTAATTACACGTTTTTGAAAGTATTTGTAAATACATTTTCAAATAACAAAATGTATTTAAATACGTATTTAAATACAATTGTATTTAAATACTGCCCATCACTGCCGTCAGGGGTATAATCTGGCGGTCATATGCCTGTGAGAAGATCTATAGGCCGTATATATACATATATATATATATATATATATATATATATATATATATATATATGAGACCTAGAGCTAAGCTCGTGACAAATGAATATTACATCATTAAAAGAACGTAACATTCTGTAGAATGTGCTGCAAAATGTTTGCCTCCAAATTTGCACTGTAAGAACAACTGCGTGGTATTGTTGTGCCTTTCACGAATAATGGAGTCATAATAACCACATTTTCAGTGGATTCAAGCGCCTCTTTCGAAGTTTTCGTTGAGCATAATAGCGACAAGAAAGTTATTTCAGGTTATATTAGGGTATATAGATGGTAGGCAATGTTCCTTTCTGTTAGGCAAGTTTCGTTCAATGGTGGGCCATTGATTGCAATGACGAAGCGGTGTAGAAGCTACAAATACGACTTCCATGCAGAAGCAAACAATAAGATAAGAGAAAAGGATGAAGAGACCGGCGCCTTACACTCCCCGCCAAGCAGATGCATACCAGTTTCAATTAAATTTTAAACATTACTTAAAAATGGCCCGTTTATGATTACTATGACTTCAGTTTGCAAAAATTAGACCAAATATGAAAGGTAAAAATACATAGTGTATTTTCTGAAAGCTTCCATGTTATCCAGAAGACTATGTAAACTAGCCAAAAGTCGTCGTATCGTAAAATAAGCCAACCAAAGTCATAAGTCATAGCCAAATGGATGGATTGGAGCCTGAGGAGGAGGGTGGGAGTAGGGTTGGAAAGGATTCTAATACCGTTTATTTCTTTTAAGCGACTACCTCACGGATAGCCGTAACGGAATGTATAGAATCTGATCCCCAAGTCGAACATATAATATGAATAATGTTTTGGCTATTCAATATCTCTTTATGCCCAGTACTAACATGTAGTGACCACGAACTTAGCAAACATATGCGAGCTGCTAAATTTTGAAAGTTATGGTAAATATTGAATCACTGCGCTGCCAAACTCAACTAATACATTTTGTGTCAATAATTAATTTATTTTTTGTAGTTATTAGTATACTCTGGTAATCGAAAAAAGTTTACGAGTGCACTCAAGCTGGTCAAGTTGTCAAGAATTTATTATATCACTCAATACTTGTATACCACATTTCGTAGCCAATGACTGTTTTCTTTCCCCAGTATCATAAATAACGACACCAAGACGAACGTTATATTTTTCCATACCGATCGAGTATATTTCCTTGCACAGTATATAGGTACTGCTGGGCGTTTTGCTTCCACTTAAGAAACTTTACGAAAATGCGTAAGAAGATTCCACTGTACTTTAATCAATACCAGGGCTACTCTCATCAGAGGGAGACAAAACAGCGTATATGACATCTCTAACACAGACAATCACTTGTAAACTTGCAGAATAAAATATTCAGATTAAACTTTCTTTGTTATTAGCGTCAAGAGAACTCATTAAGAAACGGTACGGTTTTGGAACCGCTTCAGTCGGTGAGTAATTGCGGAACCGGTAGCAAGCGGAAACGGTGTTGCCCAAAAAAGGTGCAAGGATTGGTACAAACAAAAAAATCGCACCCGATAGGCACGTCTGTGACACGCTTTAACTGACGCCTATATAGCACGTAACATGCGTTTCTGTACAGGTACTATAGAATGCCGGCACTTCTCAAGCAGTAGTAGCGTTTTGCATCTAGTAAAGTTCATTTCGAAAACCTTGAATAATTTCTTTCCTGGTAAGATACACGTAGCTACAAGTAATACGTTGTAGCAAATATAATTAATCAGTACTTCAAGTCTTCCGTTAATATTCCTTAGTTTTTGATACATTTTATTAACAAAATACGAAGCCTTACTCCTCCGCGGGTATTGAAAATCAAGAGACCAAATGGAAATTACCTTATTACCAGAACGTAACATTCTGTAGAATGTGCTGCAAAATGTTGACCTCCAAATTTGTACTTTGGGACAAGCAGTGTAGTGTTGTGGTGACCTTCGTGAATGGTGAAGTAATAATCACATTTCCATTAGATGTTTTCTTTCAATAACATCATAGACAATGACAAGTCGAACAGGGCAGATTTTCATACAAACTGTAGTTCTTTGTTGAACATGTAATGCAGGACGGCTTGCTTATACATACAGTACATTCAAGAAACGTAGCCACAATGGGCCAGAAGACTCTGTTTTGTTTTCCATTAACAGGATAGCTCACATATACAAGCACCACGAAACACAGTATATAACATCCCTATAATACCAGTAATAACTTATAAAACTTACTATAATAAATGGCCTTATTAAGCTTTCTCTTCTTCTTCTTCTTCTTCTTCTTACTGGTCTGAAGAGAACTCATTGAGAAGCATAATGACTTTGAAGAGGTTTCAGTCGGTGGTTAAGAGCGGAATCAAACGGTGGCGAAAGGAAACTGTGCTGGGCCATGCGTTGTAAAGAGCCAGAGCATGGAACGGGTAATCCTAAATACCGAAAAGCCACGAAAAGTAAGGAAAACGACAAAATGCAACGAAAAACAATAATAAACAATGAAGCGCAACAGAAACCAGAGAAAAATAACAGAAAATGGTAAAATCACAACTTGGTAAAACAGCGCGAAGCTGCATAGCAGTATTGTCAACTCTTCCTGCAGAGCTGGAAACAGGCGATGGAAAGCAGATGCAAACGTTTGAACAAAACCAATTTTACGGCGTGCCAACTATCCTAGTTCTCAAACATACCTCGAGTAACCCCATCCTAAAATATTTCCAGGATTTAACCTTAAAATATCTAATAGTCGTCGCGAGATCACTGCCGAAACTATCAGCGTTGCATCGCGCCAGCTCTGAAGCCACAAACGTTGCATCACGCCAGCACGGAAACCACCTCCGTAGTAAACCGTCACGTGAGATATTTACTAAAACTATTCCTTATCACGCGATATGAATAAGATGCCTCATGGATGCTATTACATACTATCTATAATCCTTTCCAACGGTATTTTTCGATGGATAACGTTTATTTTATAGTGTCTTTCGTTGCTCTTTGTCGTTTTCGATGCTTTTCGCTATTAAGGACTACAGGCAATGAACAGTGTCAAAATATAGTGTACCTGTTAGTGCGAGTTCACACATCCCTCATCGTAACGCGTTCAATCACGAAAATGAACACGAGCTGTGCATCAACTTTTTCTGTCTGTCCACACGTAGGAGTGTCTCTCATTCAAGTGGATGACGCCGTGCGTTCAGTTATGATATCGTTTCTTTATATTTTCGCTCAAATTTTGCGTCGGTTTGGAGTCACATTCGTATCCCATAATTTCATAGCCTGATTTTGTTAGGAACAGCCTATTTCTAGAATATTGCTACCCTGATAAACCCATAGAAGAGAAATTAACAGTAAGGGATTAAATCAATGATGGCACCCGTGTTCTTACAACATTTTCGGGTGTTAAACGAGAGTACAGTGACTCTATTCGTTAAAGTGAAGATCAAAAAGCATTTTCATCGGCTTTTTCATGATTTGAGAACGCTATAAAGGGTAAATTCAGCATCTATATGTTCTACTTTCTTGCGAGCATCGTCCGTAAGACTGTATTCATACAATTGGAATGACGCGACATGTTCAGTCTTCCACGTTTGCTGCAGCTGCTTCTTCAATCAACCCGCCGCGTCCATCAGTTTGACTGAACGCGTCATGATGAGGGACGTGTGAATACAGCCTTAGAAACGTCCGTGACAGGCTCTAATTATTAATTGATGCCTATGTTGCACCGAACCATGCGTTTTTGTTTAGGTAGTGTATAATATCTATAATTTCTCATTACTAGTTAGATAGTTCAACTAGCAAGTTTCATTTTGGGTATATTGGATAACTTGTTGCAGGTTAAAATACACTAAATTATAAATAGCGTGTTGCAACAGAAAAAAAGGACCACTACTTCCAAGAGAATTTTTACTATATAGTGCATATTTTATTAATGAAATACGAAGAATTACGCCTCCACATTCTTTTAAAATCACGATACCAACTCGGAATTATTGTCATGCCAAAACGTAACATTCTATAGAATGTGCTGTAAAATGTTTACCTACATATACTACTTGTTAGCAAAAACAATTACTGACACAAGAGAAACGATTAAGAAGACCGACGAGGTTTACTTCCCCGTTAACCACATGCACACCAGATTCACTTAACGTCTAAACTTTACGCAAGAATCGTTCGATTATGTTAACTATGACTTCAGCTTTAATAATTCATAGCAATGAGATAATGATCTGCGTAATTTGCTGTAGCCCTGCATCAATAAGACATGTTGACACGATGGTTCCCTCTGTTCCTCGTTTGTGTCGCAATTAAATCCAAAAAGCGAAAACGACGGTTGAGAACACGGAATACCTTGACTCGGGTAACCGCTCTCTACATCTGTTTCCAATAAAGGGCACAGAAGAACTATGCAAATGCGCGACGGGTAAACTCCGTTACCCTGAATAAGGAAATTGGTTTACTTACTTCGACCTGCCGTCGGTAAAGTTACACTTAACATAGAATTCGATTCTTACACCGCTCGTCTCTAGATAACACACTCGTAACCGCTTTTCTGGTTACGGTATCCAATTTGGAGACGTGTTGTAATCGTGGCCCAGTTGGGCTGTCAATATCTGAAAAATGGTAACCACAACCCAAACATCAGCTATGAGAGCGCCATCTATTGACGAGCAGTGTCAGCTTAAAAATAATGAAATACTCTATTAATTGTAAATATGTCGAAGGAAACTTTAAATAAGTAAACATATTTACTTACTCTGGGCTACGGAGTTTACAAGTTTCTTGCTCGTACTGTTTTGAATAGATGTTTTCAAGCGACTATCCTCGTCACCAAAAAAAAAGTATCGCAATCGTCGTTACCGCTTTTTCGGGTCGTGAATGCGACATAATAACACCGGTAACCCAGAAATTGCAAGTCATTACAATACGCCTTTGCAGCTGAGTTTCTAATGTGCGTTTCGGAATGCGTCCCATGCCTTGACCATGAATCAGTTACTCGGAGACCTCTGAAAGCTAAGTCTTGCTTCTAAAAGAGGAGTATTCTGCCGTCCTAATGGTAATGGGGCTGCTCTTAATGCCTGCAACACGACTTAGTGTGGCGTAACCGAAGCTCCTGTGTAAGGACCCAGGCAAGTCAAGAATTGGAGTCTTAAAAACGCCCGCCAAGCGTCTTTTGTTTATCACACGCGAACAAAGTGGGAGCGGTGAGAACGTTTTCGTTTACAATTTAACTATATATACATATATATGTTAATTTGTCCACCCCAAAAGTGGAAGAAGCAGTTGAGTATTGTTCATAACTTTTTTGCAGGGAGTCAGGTGGGTTGAAATAGATGTGAAAAGGGCTAAAACTCTAAAATAAACTCACCGTGAAAAATTATGGCTTTGAACTTTACCCCAAGCCGCGGGCATTCTAGTTCTAGTTCGTCTCTACGTTTGACATAAACTCTTCAACGACACTACTGACAACCTGCTGTAGAATTAGGGAACATTTTGTGGGTGTTGCGCTTCCGTAGTAAACTTTTTACGAATTAGGTTGCCAGTAAGAGCGGTAAACACAAAAACTTTGCTACAGTAGAGCAATATGACAATATTAATTATGGAAATTATAAATCATGCTAAAGTTGAAGATACAGTGAGCGAGGTCAGTTTAAGTTAAATGCCTGCATTTTTGTGCACTCAACTTGGAATGAAGCCACAAGGTGAAAGTGTGGTATTTCCTGCTATGTATAGGTATATTTTTATAGCATTTTCTATTGAAACTCTCGGTTTGCTCCCTTTCTTACGCTCAAATCCGTACAGAGCAGAAAAGAATCTAAAACATGGATAATCTAGAAGTTTCGGGAATGAAGTGGGTCCTTATATTACAAGCTAAAAAAGAAAATTATTTCATTGTTAAAAACCACCTACATACAGTTATTAGGTGACTCCTTGTTTTGTTTGTTTACCAGGTAGCTATTTATATCCCACGTCTTTCTTTTTAACAAGTTAAAGCCTCACTGCATCACAGGGCAAATAACTGCATTAGTCAGTGATAAACTCAATCAGTTTTCTTTACTGAAACCGTAGAAAACTTAAGATTTTACAGTAACTATGCTAATTTTACAACTATTTCATGCCATCTAATATTAAGTATGACCGCCGTGTGTTTATATATGTAATTATATGTTTGGTGTCACGCTCTTAACGAAATAGATAGGCAAAAATTAGCCCAGGTTGGAGGCTCTGGTGCTCCTCTCAAGCTCCATTGAAAGTGATAAGCAGAAAATAGGCCGGGTTGCAGAAGATGGCAAACGTATCTTAAGCAGGGACAGATGAAATTCCAACAATGAAGACATCGCAGGCTTAGTCTGAATTGTACGAGTATTAGATTCTCCATACATCGAATCTACGGCAAAGTATAGGGCGACCTTATATCTGAATGCACTTCTTGCATCGCCGAAGTAGCACTGAAGATATCTGAAGCTTCCATTGGCACTCCATGCTTCTTGATTCGTAGTTTCTTCCCACAGATGATTTCGTTGCATGAGCTATTCTTCCCCCTTTGATGCAATTGTCAACGAAACTGACGAAACATAAGTTTTCACGGGTAGTAGACAATTACTTCTTCTAGCTTACTGTTTTCCTCTGTCGAAACAGTTTTCTCTTCATAGGTCAAAATTTGAGCACCTCAAATGAAACAGATATTTGAAGTGGGAAGGCGGTGTCAACGGTATCTTTGCTACGGAACGAACACATTGTATATAAGCTGCTATTCTGTTTAAGTTTGTTGGAGTATTTTACTCAAGATGTTACTTCTGCCTGTCTATATAGAAGACCTAAGGATGCCAGCACGACAAAGGATCAATGAAGAAAAGAAAAAAATTAAGAAGTAAATAAGAGAAGAGGAGATTCCGCACCAGCCTAGAGGCATTAGGCAAACGTATAGGTTATTGCGTGAATTCTTCACGCACGGGTCCACTAGTGCTTAATAAATCTGAAAACGTCTGCAGCACATAGCCAAGTTAAGAGATCTAATGCTACTTGAAAATTATAAAATAAAATTCAGTTATATTTCAAATATGTAGTGTCCGTGGCACCTCAAAACATTGCTCATAATTTTTTCATTTCATCTCTAAGCCCGGTTCAGACGTTAGTTCTTTGCTCCGAGTTTGCAGATGCAAACGTCCCTGCGGACACAACAGTGCCAGTGTGTACGCTAAAAGACTCGTTAAGTGTTAACCTTCAACTCAGTCTGATAATCAAGTATCTTCATTGCAGCTTTAGATATCTCTTCCTTTTCAAATAGAGTGACAGAGCGCTCACAAAACTCTGTACTTTTTCTGTTGTTTTGACGGACACAGAATGCTAATTCGAACGCTTCAAAGCATGTATGTATTTCAAATTACTAACGTATGAACCGACCTTTACTTGTATTTTGTCCAGTGCAACTAACCAAAAATAATAACAAAAGAAATGTTAAACTTAGGCAGAAAGAAAACATATCCTACAGTACTACGGAAATACAGTGTTATGCTAAACTAAAACCATGAATACGTGTAAAAAAAATACTAAAAATGCTAAGATTCTCGCGACAAACCACAGCCCTTAGAATAGCACAACTAAATGAGACCCTAATCTGAACTAGTCGCGGTACTAGTCAAGGTACGCGTGCAAAACACGCACGTCGCAGGAAACCAATGGCGCTGTCACCAATGCAGCGACTGCGGTCGTTTCGTAACTGCGAGCCGTTGGGAAATTCAAAGCAGTAATCCAGGAATTGTGTGAAAATGAGACTGCGCTAAGTGAAACAGCGAGGGGAGGTGGATTTTACTCTGAAACTGTAAAGTCTGTATAACTGCATGATCTCAATAATGTATCATCTCTGACATATTTTATCTTCATAACTATATGAACTCAATAATTGTTTATTCTTAAAGGCTGTATAAATATCATAACTGCACGATCTCGGAAATTGCTTAATCTCCGAATTATATGACCTCTGAACCTGTAGCATCTCAACAGTTACGTTACATAACTTTCAGAGCACAGCACCGACTGATAACGCTTCCTCTAGTAGCTTCACACTTTGCCCTAAACAACCTTGTACTCCAGTAACTATTCAGTTATATATTAGATGAAGAAACATCGGTCAGAAATAATATATTTATTCCCAGTTCACTTGCTGCAACGTTTAACTTTTGCATGCAAAAAAAAAAATGTTGTGTTGATGTTATTTTCAGGAATTCATATGTAGACCAGAGTGCCCAGTCGTTAAAATGATGGCCAGTATGGTGCGTTGCCCCAATTTTTTTTACGGCTGTCAAGTTGAGCGAACAATCATTAAACTGAGGGTGCGTTCATTTAACCGCCCGTCGGGACTTAGTTTTAAAAATATAAGATTAAATGCATTCCACCATCCCATCCCGTCCGCAGTGTGGAGAGGCTTGTTGAAAAAGCTGATGAAGTACTTAAATAAAGAAATTAGATGGAGTAGCTTGGTGAAAAATCTTTATGAAGAAGTTTGGTAAAAAGGGTTAGTGGCGAAGATTAGTGAAGAGTCTTAATAAAGGAAAGTCGCTTGATACAGAAGCTTGATAAAAAAAACCTTTGAAATGCTTGGTGCAGAAGCTTGAAAAATTTAATGATGGAGCCTGGTGGAGAAGCTTGGAGAAGAAGTTTGGCAGAGAAGCTACATATATGAAGTAGTTTGGAAAGTAAGGTTGATTTGAAAGAGCTGTGAGAAGCTTGGTGAAGAAGCTTGGTGGAGAAGCTTAAGGAACAGGCTTGGTGAAGGAGCTTGGTGAAAAGCTTGTTGAAGCAGTTTGGCGAAGAGAAAAAAAAAGCTAGGTGAAGAAACTTGGCGAAGAAGCTTGATAACGATGCTTGGTAAAGGGAGTTGATAGAGAACCTTGGTAATGAAGTTGGTGAAAGACCTTGATGGAGAAGCTTAAAGAAGAAGATTGATTGAGAAGTATGGTCATCAAGTTGAACATGCGATTATCAAGTTGCGCATACAATAAAAAAATAAAATGGGCAGCCGATCATGAGGTTGAACATGCAGTCATAAAGTTGAGCCTGCGTTCATTAAGTCACAAACTAGTACTCGAATTTCCTCCTATCTTATCCCTTTAGCGATCGGCAGCTGCATTGTCTCTAATTTACATGACGTGACGGAGAGACGAACCAACCAAGCAATCAAGCAAAGCGAACAAGGAACCGAGCCAGGAACCAACCAACAAATAGAGTGTTACTGTATAATATATTGGATGAAACCTTTGATGGTAACTCTTGTACTGCATCTGTGTGAAGGTAATGAAACGTGGCAGATATTGTCAGATGGGTGAGGCTGTGTTAGTCGAACTAATGGGCATTATGGAGTCCCTCTAACTTCATGTTACTCAAGCTGAGACATATCTCTACAAGAAGCGAGGTAGCCAAGCCTGAGTCTCATTCAGAAAATCAAAGGCAATTATCCAGTGTCCATAGGACTTCCTCATATAATAGTCTATAGTTACTTTTAATTTTCCACTTGAGAGTAAGATAGAGCTAATTACCCTGAGATGAAACGCATGACTTACCTTCCGCTGGTCGACTTAATGGTGCCGCGACCACGTCAGCTAACAGCCAGCAGCACTATGCCGAGGTCACATATGCATTCGCACGAACAAGTGGAAGCGAGCATGGGCTGCTCACGCATCACCCTAAAATACATTAAACTCGGTAGCATAGATACGGTAGAGTGAACGGCATGCGAGATGCGTATCCTCGCTTTACGTTGTGCGTTCGGATGTATAGTGTGGCCCCGGCATTATAGTTGCTGGCACTTTGGCACTATTCTCTAGCACTCCTGACTATTCTCAACAGTATTACGGAAGTGACAATATATGGTTACTTGCCTGGCGAAGAACTAAGTTTTTCTCTCTCTTATGGTGTATCTCATCAACAGCGTTCCAAATTGCGTAATTCCCACCAAAAGTGCAAAACAAAATCATAACTTCACCATTCCCCGTCAAATTTCAGTTTCAGTTTACGCAATATTTGAAAATGAACTCTGATATTTAAGTAACCGTTGAGAGGAACAAGTGTTAATTAGCCTCTTACGTCACACCGATGGTTCTAGCCCGCTGGTGTAGTGAAGCGAAAGCGATAATGTATTGGCAATAGTTTGGTAAAAGTCCATAGTACCCAGTGGACTAAGTCTGTTCTGTTCTGGCTATGTGGATGTCAGGAAGTTGTAGTGAGAGGTAGTGTTAGAGTACGGAATATGCGCTTCCGCGAGGACCCTGGTTTTAAGATGCTGAGGACGTCATAAGATGATGTAACTACACTTCTGTCATTTCTTAGGTTTTTCATTATTTCGCAACATTAATAACTAACCTAGTTAGTTTGCCATCAGATAACATTGAAAGTAATGTTAGTATCATGCAGAGAAAGCTCTGAACCGCAGCTGTCAGGGCACAAATATGAGCAGGAAGCAAAGAGTGCAATGGGAGGAACAAAAGGGATCAATGGGACTAAAATTAAACATAGCCGTGACCGCATGTATAGCCGAATTTCGTCACGTAGACGAATGAAGGTATTTCAGGGTGGGACCTCAAGGCTTCGTAGGTTGTGTTCTCAATCCTTACCAACAAATATTAGCAGCGTTATATTCTGTACTCAAGAGGAACCACAGTAACTGTTATTGCTCGAACTTTCTGTACTTGACGACGTTTTACTGTGTTTTGTGTGTGGGTGCAGCTCAAGTACCTAGTCTGTCAGGAGCGGGAGATTGAATGAATTAAGTCGAAAAAATGCGGTGATATGTTTCACTATATAGAACGCCTCGTGACGCTAGACCATCACCCGCGATGGAAGCAAATTTCATTGCCATCATTTTTGATTGCGGGCTAATCCTAATTCTTTGGCGTGGTCACATCGAGGACAGCCCACCAGACTCCCTACAAAAAATTAATAACAAAACTCAACTCCTTCTACCTCTTTTAGGTGGAGAGGAAATTTCACCGCCGTCATTTTTTATGGTCAGCTAATCCTAGTTTTTTGGCATGGGTAACATCTAGGGCAACTCAGAAGACTCCTTGCAAAAAATCATGAACATACCTCA
>LQNS02000570.1:0-19240 GCA_001587735.2 Parhyale hawaiensis
TTGTGCCTTTTGGTGCCCAAAAAGAAAAAAATTGAATGTATTTACTGAAGTATTTAAATACATTTATGCATTTAAGTATTTAGTATTTAAATACATTTCACAAATGTATTTAGTATTTAATTACATTTTATGGATGTATTTCGTATTTAGTATTTAAATACTTTGATGTATTTAGTGCCCATCACTGTATGTGGGTATACCAATATGTTAATATCATAGGCGCGTGTTGGTACGTATGTTTACCTGTTTGTAGGTAATGTGTGATCATACCTGTTAGAGTCGTGAGGAACGCCTTAACACACCTGTATTTTTACCTCCGCCGAGGAGGTTATGTTTTTGTCGTGTTTGTCTCTTTCTTTGCCTGTCATTCTGTCTGTGTGTCTCTTGTCTGTCACCAAGATTACTCAAAAAGTTATGGACGGATCTTTACGAAATTGACAGGGATTGTTAGGCATGTGAACAGTAACAGGTGATTAACTTTTGGTGAAAATCCGTTCATACTTCTGTTTGTTCGTCTGTCTGTCTGATAATTTTTTCTGAAGGCCATAACTCGAAAAGTAATGGATGGATTTTCATGAAATTCATATGAGTTGTTAGGTTTAATACGAAGAGTAAATGACCCAAATTTTCGGGATGATCTGTTTGTTCGTTCGTTTGTTTGTCGTTGTGTTTGATTTTATGCTTGTTAGCACAATAACTCAAAAAGTTATGGATGGATCTTGATGAAATTTACAGGAGTTGTTTCTATTGTTAAAAGACATAAATGGTCAAATTTTGGTGATGTTTGTCATAATGTTTGTTAGCAGCATAACTGAAAAAGTTATTAACGGATCTTCATGAAAATTACAGGAATTGTTAATACTATCAAAAGGCACAAATGGTTTGATTTTGGTGTTGATACGAAGAAAATCATGGTTTCAGAACCAATTTGAATTTTCCCCTACCGTTGCCTTGCTTGGCGGAGGTATGCGCTCTCAGAGTGCTCTCTAGTCTAATAATTTTTCCTTGCTCGTTTGGCCGTACAGGCGACTGTGTACTGCTGGTTGGCGGCGAGAAGAACTATATCGGCAGCAACAAGTTCGCCGACCAAGCCGTGTGCTTCGACACGCTTCGTAAAGAGTGGAACCCTGTGCCTCTGTAAGGAGAAATTAGTGTCGTGTTTAATTGGGTCGTCATATGTAGGTTTAACCTTGTAGTGCCTACTGTAGTAACTGTACACATATGTTGACATTACATGTAGTGTTATTCCTACGAAAAGTGATGTTCAATTGAGGCGTTGCTAAAGAGTTAAGAAGTTAGTTACTGGTAAATCTCATACAAGGTGAGGAATGTTGGCCGAAATGTGGGTACCTACCTTGAAGAGTCTTCGAACGAGGTCCATGGTCCATCCAGGTGACTTATTCACGCCGCCCGTCTTATGCAGAGGTGATGCTCCATTCCATGACCAGCGGGAGGGCTGGCAGCAAGTTATCCCCACGCAACAGGTGTGCCTGGCACCTTCAGTAACTTAGGTGAGAAAGCTCGTTATATGAGTAGTTTAGTCACTCTTTGCTTTTTCCACATTGCACGTGTTGTATTTATAGAAACTTGGCGGTAGTGAGCTGCGTCATAAATTATAAACAGTTCAGAATTTTTAAATATTTAGCGGGCAATTGCATACATCCTACCCGCCTTATATATACGAATATCACGTGCCGTATATGAATATTTGCTTCTCACCCTATACAATTCAAAGCGACGAAAGCAATAGTCGCCGCCAAATTTTGGACAATTGAAACTAACTGGATTAGATTCTCTCCCTGGAAGTTGCCAATCGAACACATCTTGAGTCAGTGGAAAACCAAGGAATGGCTTCCTTAAGTCCATGTTTTACATTTTGCATTAGCAGGCTGAAGCCTTGTGCCTTAAACTGTAGGGGACTTACTGCCTTACGTCATACTATTTACACCACTGAAATACTTCCAACTGTG
Source organism: Parhyale hawaiensis (assembly GCA_001587735.2). Classification (NCBI taxonomy): domain Eukaryota; kingdom Metazoa; phylum Arthropoda; class Malacostraca; order Amphipoda; family Hyalidae; genus Parhyale; species Parhyale hawaiensis. Next base: position 1,971 of record LQNS02000570.1, read on the forward strand.
TTGCCCTCACTTCCACTCAGTAATTGCAGACCTGAAGCTCGTTTGTGTGTATCAGGTCTCGCTCTCAAGTATAGTCACGTGCTGTATCTTGTGTTTCATTAGTATTTTAGTCGCAGGACGCCCACAAGGATCCTTTTCAGACCTGCCCAAATTTGCTACGAGTGTGAGGTACGTACGTATATCTAACACAAACTGAAGTGGAAGCGAAGCTTCAGTTGCGGGTCTAACGTTAGCCTCCAGTGGTGGCTTTGGAGCAGTAAGTTCGTGATAGCAATTTTTTTTCTACCAATGTTGCTGGCACTGTCACCAGCCGTTCGTAGGTATGCATTGCATTGGAGGAACCCTCACCATATAGATTCTTGGACCGACCTTCAAAGTGGCACTACCAAAGCTTCTGCCTGACGTTTGTGAAGGCTTAATTTCGGCGCCGAATCGATCGTGCCTTTAGTCGACAAAGAAGAGGCAGGCCTTAAAATCATCAGTAGCAGTATAAAAACGCAAATGTGCCGATGTTGGAAAGGAATAGAAAATTAGTTTTGAGCTTTAAAAGCGATTTTAGCTGTTGAACATGTAGACGCTGCACGAAGCACCCGTAGCTAATGTTGGCGCGGCTCACTTCTTTGTCGCCTGCAGCTTGGCAACAACTGAATAAATTAATTAGGCATAAAGAACCGCTATTCCGAGACCTCTACGTTCTCGCTAAAAAAATCTGACTTGAACAAACAGGCGCACTTTGGAACGTCGAACGCAATGGCGACTCTCGTGGCAACTAAAGTGCTAGGGCTGCACAGCACAATAGTAATAGTTAATAGTAGGGTATATATTTGTCTTTTTTTCATGATGGCTTCTTACGTTATCAGCAAAGTAATGTCATCGCCAATCCTGTAGTTCGTGAAAGACTTGCAAATTCTCTCCATGGAACTATGCCGTACCTCCCACTGTAGTAGCTACGAGCGCTCCTCCCACTTTAGTAGCTACGAGCGTTCCTCCCACTTTAGTAGCTACGAGCGCTCCTCTCACTTTAGTAGCTTCGAGCGCACCTCCCACTTTAGTAGCTACGAGCGCACCTCCCACTTTAGTAGCTACGAGCCGTCACTAGTTGAACCTAATCTTAAGATATACTCATATTATTATTATTATTATTATTATTATTATTAAATCACACCAGGCTGGCGACGTAGGAAAGGAGAACTCCAATACACGAACGTGTATTGGCTTGCAATTAAATTTTATGTCGCCTGTAATGCCGCGTTTGAACAAAGAAGTCGTTCGAATTTTTCTTTGAAGTATCATTGTTAGCAGCCCCTCGACCGACATGAACTTGGAGCACCTAGTGATTATCACTTGTAAAGCCTTTCCAACCATAGCTGTTAGTTACTTCCCCTAAATAGATTTTGTTCTCCCCAAAGAATCAAATAATACTGCGTGTGTTTTTCAGAACACAAGCTCTACCTCATCGCTCTTTCCACTGCTCTTGGATGGCATCGGAAGGACTCGTCATCGCCGGGGGCTATACCTCCTACAGGAAACATTCCTCCGACGTGTTGCGTCTGAGCTTTTCTGAGCCTAGCACCAGCTCCGCGCAGCCGCTCCCGGAGGTACCTACTTTATTGGCCGAATTTTTAGGGATCCTGTGTCATGTAAAAGCCAAAAGTCAAGGAGATTTGATAGAAGAAGGAGCGAAGCTCAAATTTCCGGCATGGCTGAAGCCTGGCTGACTGGCTGCACATAATACATTATGTATTGCAATACTAGATTGAACATTTTTTAAAAGTTTATTAGGTATTACTCTGCAAAAAATAGATGTGCATTGTAGTGTGCAGGCAGGAATCGGTGCACACCAGGTCGTATGAAGGAGGAATGACTGGAAGGTCGCAGCATTGGGGCTTGACAGAGCAGCAGTGGAAAATTACATATCTATCAATACTTTGTTACCATTCTTCTGCCCAGAATCGTAGCAAGACTGCACTAAACACATACTTTATATACCGATGGTAGAATATATATTTGGGGTAAAACGCGCCACCAAAAATCAACCACGCCAGGAAGGGAAAAGTAGGTGGCTGGTTTGCCATGCGAACCACGAACGTGTCCCCTACTTCTGTTATGCCCGGTGCCCACGTAACAAATTTCGTTTTTGCTATCAGCCTAGAGCCAACTCAACTAATTCGATTGCACAGTCGTGGCCGTGACTTCAGCACGACGTATATAAATGGTGCACCAATTCTTAAAATATCAATCTGAGTGTGCTGAAACTGCTCCTACTTAGGAGCAATAGTTGAAAGTTCACCAGTTCTACTTGCTATGGTTTAAACATTACAATTGCAACTGAGATTCTCGATGGTGCTTTTATTTTACAGTTAGATTTTGCGCAAGCTGAAGCCGTGCCACTGCTACGTCAACGGATTAGTTGAGTTGCCTCTAGGCTGATAGCGGCTACGAAAGTTGTTACGTGGACACCGGGCTTAAAATATCCTTGTGTGGTGTGGTAGTTAATAGTAGTATAAGATGATTTATTCCTCCCTAAATGAGTACTAGACTAAGCTTTTCTAAGAGGGCGAAAAGGAAGGGACACATAATAGTATGCCGACAGTCACTTGGAACCCATGCACGAAGGTGTGCCCACATTGGGTCAACGCTTATGGGAACAGTAAGTCGGAAAAGAAGAGGAAGAACGGACGAAAGCAATACCAGAATGAGTGTGAAATCGGAAAGAAGCAAAGTGGGCACGAAAGACAGACGTCCCGAAGGCCTAGCTAACGGCTAAGGTACCCTGCAGAGTGTCGCTGGGGTGCTGCTCCCCATAACATAGGGTGGTAGGCGGACCTAAACTAACCTAACCCAATAACCCTTCCTATGCCTCCTGAGAGGGTGTGGAGTGTTGCATCAACGTTTTTACAACTGACACTCAGCTCCACCATGAATGAAGTTTGCTTTAATGAAACTATATTTATCCCAAATTTAAGCCGTATTAGTGATGAGAAGGTCAATATGTAATGGGCGTATTTGGCACGGGCGTTTGAGCTTCTCTCAGCGTAGCACGAGCACCACCAGACCGCTTCCATAAGTATTTTGTCTTGTTTTTAGACTCGGTTTATGATGCGAAGTCCATTTTAATGCTTTGTATCTGGCGTGTTGAAACTTCTCTGCACTTGAAGGCAGCCTCACACTGTATTCTCTGTTTCCCACACGCAGTGAAATAGTTTTCAAAGGTTTTGTTATTCCCTTAATAACAACAGAAAACTGCAAATTTTGGACTCTTGTGCTCTCCGAATTCAAAATTATCAGTTTTGTGACTTCGCTTCATAAGAACCAGCTGCCATTACGGCAAACATTTTAGGAGGTCTTTTGGACGACACACTGTGCTATGTACAAGTAAAAAAAAAACCTTTGAAAACTTGGTAAAACTTACGGGGAAAAAAGCAAAAGGTTGACGCTGGTGTAGTACCGATTCCAAGAAACTGCCTATTTATAGCGCTCTTCTTAGGCACGGTTTGTGTTCCGAAGTCACTGCTATGGGCGTGTTGCGTCGTGGCCTGTACGCACCTAATGCTTGCTCTGCAGCTGCGCCGTGAGGTATTCAATTTTCCGAATTTTAGATAGCGTTTGCGTGGACGCCAACGTTACGACTCTATTCGGGGTTAATTCTAGAAGCCTGACTTCAAGCTGTCTTTTGAATCTGAGCTTTCTACTTTTCTTCAGCACCCTTGTGGTGGGACCGACCCCGTCTGAGGAAATAGTATTACGCTTTGGGTTGTTAATCTTGATGGCTTTTGTATCAATTTGTACGTTAGCGCATGGAAGGAAGCCTGTGGTTTGATATGTTTGTTAGTGCCAAATATTTGAGCTGCAAAGCACTATGTTAGCAGCTAGTATGCTAGACTCTTCGCGGAAAACCACAACTCTCGGCAAAGCATAAGCCCAAAAATCCGCAGTGTGAGAGGCACTGTACCCGAACAGACACTGCCGGTGGGGCGGGGACGCACTGGTAGAGACAGTCACCGTCACTTGCTCATCCTCGCGTCGCTTCGCGACAACGTGTGTGTGTTGTCCCGCGTGTATATAGAACTAAGCTATAGTAATTGTGAAACTGTCTAAGAGCCAATGATTGCCGTACTTTATCAGGTTGCACTGAAATATTATTTTTTTTGTGCAATTAAAACTAGGGCCGTGGCACTGCACAACATCAATGTCCTCTGACCTCGACACTGATGTAGAGATGGATGTTTCAGTTGAAAACATAGCGCATAAATATCTCTGAATAACTCGCTCTCAAACAGAAATGCATTAACTCTTGCTCGTAGCTTTTGTGCTTTGCTCTCAAGGGCCATAGTGTTAGGTTAATTACGTTCACCTCGTCTTTTATGGAGAGACGCCGCCCCTCCCCCCTCCCCAGGTGAATCGCGTCGGCTAGGCCTTGGGACGTCATTCTTCCATACCCACTTCGCAGGTTTCCATTTCCTTACTGTTATTACTTTGCGTTCTGCTCCTCTTATTCTTTCCCGACTTGCTGAACCCATGCGCGTTGGTTGTGTGTGGAAACACTCTCGTGGATAGGTGCCATGTTTCTGTAGAGATTCCTTTTGACCAAACGGTATAGCCCTTGCTGGCCTGTGCGTTGTGCTAAACTCACTCATAACAGTAGCAAATAGTGCGTTTGTTACGGCTTACGAAAGTTTGTGGTCCCTCAGGGCGACACGTTCGCACGCAGGACAGCAATGGAGCTGAGCCGCAGCCTGCTGTCTCCTCAGCCTCAGGCGCTGCAGGGCGGTCGGTTGTTCACGGTTGGCGATCACCAGTTCTGCTACGAGTTCCAGCGCCTCTACTTGTGAGTAAACTAAAGCTCTGGACACTATGGGCGTGTTCGAATGGGCACTGAAATTAGGCCTTCGAGGTTTTTGTCCCACACTTCAGGCAGGTGCCTTGGCTGCGACCTATGGAATTGAGTTTCCGGCATTGACCCTTAATCGGTTGTCTATTAGGTTTCCGGAAACACACTTTTGCTCCTTAAAATGGAGTTCTCAGCCGGTTTAATGTAATCCAAGTGCCGCTAACACTTGAAACATTGTTTAAAGTTGTTATGTCAAAGCTGCTGTCCGAAGTTTCGAACAAGTTGGGCTTTAAGGCTTGATTTTTGGGCCCAATTGAACATGCCTTGTAACGCCTAAGTTGCAAACAAGTTTTCGTACGATTAGCGGTGTTTCAACCGTAGCTAAATGATTACTTTTGACTCTGAAAGGTCAACCTATTAACCAATCGAATAAATTTTGTGACCGTTGCATGTCAAAATATATTACTTGGAACTACAGTATAATGTTGACCATGTACCAAGTAAGTGACCATTTATTGGTATTCCCGAGTGATTTTTTTTTTTGTAAGGCGTTTTTCACCCGTCCGGACACCGCTTAAGGCGCTGTAGTTTTAAAACAAATGCTCTTGTTGCTGTGCAGCTGTTGCAATACAATAGCAACAACTTGTTAGCTTAGTCTAAGTGCTGGTTTCCAGTGATGGATGATCGCCACCTGATGTTTGGCGCGTGACCGTGGAAGATCCCCAATAGACCTGCAATATATAATTACTGGCCTCACCTCCCACGGTCTAAAGCTAAAGTTGTTTGTAACGGTCATTTTGGAATCTGATGGCAGTAACCTGTATCGAGTATTTCGCGTTTTGTACTGATGATACCCAAGTCCGGAGATACCAAGTAATGGTGATGTGCTTGTTGCATTCACCACTAGCGGCGGGGTGCTGCTAAATTTTCTATAAGTGTAGCATGGAATGGTGCATTAAGATCTACAGCACTTCACCCTCACCATCTCGAATTGAACCCTTGAGGCCTTTAAAATTCATTAGGACGCGGCCCCAGTGTTATAACGCAGCGCTCGTACGAACTCGGGACCCAGGATAGAAAGGCCTTACCCCATCCTTCCTGCCGCCAAAGATCCTCCTCTGGACCATAGGTCTAGAGACAATTGAGGTGTCTAGCCTTAGCTTGATGGTGTCCTGGATTTCCATTCACTGCTGTTCCGCTATGAGTGAGCCTAAAGGCGCATTCACACGAGCGACTTACCGTGGTAACGTCCTGTTCGAAGCTGAAGTAGGCCTTCACCTAGGTTGTGCAGCTAGGTAGCTAATGGTCTAATTCAAAACGCAGCTGCCTCCATGACCTCTACCATGTGCTGGGAATATAGGTATATATGTATATATATACATAAAGTAAATTGCTGCGCTTCAACTCCACTCTGGCAGGCCATCCAACGACAACAGAACAACCAGGCCAAGCCAGCACCCATCGTTGTTTCAGATCATGGTTCGCAAAAACCATATTTTTTTTTTCTTTGTTTAAACCAAAACCCGCGGTTTTTTTGGTTGACACAAAAAACGAAGGTTTATTTCTTTTTCATTTTTAACGGTGTTTTGTTTTTTTCCTATTTCTAGGAATGTTATCCAACATTTAAAGGATTTTCTACTGTGTAAACATGTAGCTAGCTAATCAACAACAATCTTACGTCACTTCATTTCATTTTCCTACTGCAGAAGAATGATTTTAAGATAAAGGGGTTAAGAAAAATCAGTTAGCAGAGTACCTGTATTTGTTATGGCTACATTTAATATTCAAACTGCAGTGATCCTATGAGTTATAATTGCAATATAAAATCCTTTGAAAAACTTAAAAACACTTCAAATTACAAATACAACTTGATAAAAATAGCAAGCTACTAGCTACACTATTTGAAAACAGAGTAATGAACTAAAGAACGTGAAATAGCTATAAAATCCTTTTAAAACACTGAGAAACACTTCAAAATACAAAAACATCTCGATAAAAATAACTATCTAATTTGTTGCTAGAGTGAAACACGTCCCCCTATACTAACGTTTCTTCTTAATACAAGTTGTTGATAAAGTGGGACTTTCCTACATATTTGTCTAGCTGAAGTGTAGGTAACAAATAAATGGATAGGAAGATTACGTTACTTTTGTTGCTACCCGTTTTGGGGCAACATTGTTTTACTAAGTGAAACCATTCCAAATTTTCTTACTGAAGTGTAAATGAGCTACGTAGATGAGGTACCTCGATAGTTTCGCGCTCTCTAGTTTAGCGCAGAGAACGAGAGACGACGGAAAGCAGTTCGTGAAAGGAATAATGAAAAATGCTTGGCATCAATTCACTTAGTTATGGTAAATATCTCACGTGACCTAACCAAATTTATCCCTACCTAACCCAACTTATTTCAACATAATCAAACCTCACCTACCCCACTCCAACCTAACTGAAGTGATGTTAAGTTTCATTTGTTATTTTTTTCTATATTGTTCTTGTGTCCCATGCTTTTTTGTGCCCTGTCGCTGCACGTGGCATTGTCTTGCGCGCAACGGTCGGTGCCCGAAGCGACAGTAATAGGAACATTGTAGGTGCCTCTTCAGTGTGTATTTATTACGTAATCTCAAATTGCTGTTTATTTTTACGATTGCAGGAGGTGCCCATTGAAAAATTCTTGGCGATTATGTCAAGTTAATAGAGCTGACGATCACACATGCTGTGAAGTGTCTGCTATCTTCCCCTACGGTACCGGAATCTACTTTATCGGTAAGGCCCTGTGCTCTTACTTGCTCCAGAGTGGCATCTTCTTGCATAAGTCGTCTGCTGCTCTGAATAAATTTGCTAGAAATCTGAATAGCTTCCCTTAAACCAAATGTTATAGGTTATTGGTTCATAGTTCATTGCAATGACACTGGTCTAACAAGCAATAAGGCCGTCAGGTTGGGGACGGTAGCTGTCAGTGAGTATTCAGTTGCTTCACGTCATGACTTCACAGTGTGTAGTTGACTGCAACTGTGCTCTGAGCTGCAGCGTGTGCCAATGTCACCGTATTTCCTAGTTGGGACGTGCGGACAAGGTGAGTCAACCTTTTTCTTTCCAGAAGAGGGTTTGAGTGACGGATTTTTCTCTCACTTGGAACAACTACGTAATCTCTAAAGCGATGTTATGAGAGTTACGCCTGAACCTGGATATACAGTACCTTCGGCACTGATTATCAACCGCGAGCATAGTAAGGAGTGGTGATAATGATTTCGTTTGCGCTATATCTTTGTATATTTGTCTGTCCACCCAAAACTAGGCAGAAGGAGTTGAGCCATAATCACAATCTTTTGCAGGCAGCCTGGTAAGTTGGCTGAGATGTGAAAAATGCAATAAATCTAGAGTAAGCTGGCCATATAAATGACGGCGTTGAATTTGTTCCTCATGGCTCAGCACTTGATGGTCTTGCGCCAAGAGGCGTTCTAGTTGATCTTATAATGTAGATTCAACTCAAACTCAAATTAATTTTAAAGCGAATAACCGATATTTTACGATGCCGCTCATCATATATATAACTACTCGTTAACTTCGGGTATCTAGTGTTTTTTATTAGGAAGCGATCGCATTTATCCCTCTTGTTGCTGTAGGGTGTGGCACAAAGTACTGAATAATGTATGAGCAACGGCATATCGGTAGCAAGAAGATTAACCAACAATGATGAAAAGAAAATACTAATAATGGTTGGCAAACGTAATAACAGGAGCAGCAGAGATATACATATGTAGCAACAAAGATGACAATTCTTGCGGAACTTCAGAGCACTGCTCATCTCTTAAAATCAAAAGGGAAGATATCAAGGTAAAGAAACCCATCTAGTGAAACTTGACACCATACCTACATTATTATGAACCTGAACAAAAAATAGTTTTCGACAAATACAAAATGCTAATCAATATAAAAATCTAGGGGAGCATGGACCATAAGGTTAGGTTTGTTAGATTCGCCCTTCCTGTGTTCTGGGGAGCAGCACTACCAGTTCGACCCTAAGTAAAGATAACCTTAACCTTAGCTATGCCTTCGTGACATCTTTCCCTCGTGCTCACTTTGCTTCCTTCCGTTTTCATCTTCCTAGTGATGATGCTTTATACTATGTTGGCGCCAGGAAATTTGCATTGAAGGAGACAGCTGCAGTAAAATGTGGAGGGGCTTTATGTTACTAGGGGCGTATGTATGTTAGTTACATTGTAGCAGTATGGGGCTTAGCTCATTATGGCATTATGGGGGAGGGGGGATTTAGTGCTTTACTTTGTTTTTCCTCTTTCCCGACTTGCTATTCCCATTCCTCTTGATCCTACATGGAACACCTTCGTGCATGGGTTCCACGTTGCTATCGACCTACTGTATATCCCTGATTTCTTGCTTTGTCAGATCGCCCTTGATGTGGAAACTGAGGCTAAAACTATTCAATATGTTAATAATGAGAGAATTCTATACTGTATAATTCTGTCGTGTGCTTAATTAGTTTCGTGTTTATGTCTTCCTATTACCATCTGATGAAAACAGATGAATATGAGGCCAGGCTGGGACGATGGTGAAACAAGGGAAGCCACAACGGTGTATGCGTTCATCGCTAACTAGTGTGATTATATAAGTAGTGAAGACGTCTGAAGTACCTGTTCACAGTATCATGGCTCCCGATATTCATTATCTTCCAACATCGAGCTCATTTGTTTGGAATTCCGGGCAAATTCGCCCAGTGGAAGAAAATGCAACGCCGTCGTTTATTTTGGTCAGCTAGGTCGTTTTTTTTTCGTGGGTCACATCTAGGTCAACCCACCAATTTCCCTACAAAAAATTATAGAGATTGCTCAACTCTTTCGACCACTTATTGGGTTGACAGGCAAATATATATATATATTATATATTTAAATCTTCAACGAAAACATCACCTCTCTCACTTCGTTCGCGGTTGATAATTAATAAGAAAAGGGACAGACATTATTCAGAGCAGAGCGACGAATAGGAGCAAAAAACGGACGTTTCGTTGCCCTACCAGGGCATTTATTTATTTTAAAGATTATCTGCAGTCATTCAGTCATTCATGATGGCACAGACCACGAATAAATAAATACATAAACCAACAAGTAAGCATATAAAACTGCTAATGAACATTGGTAGCTATTTACTAAAGGTATTTATATTAAATTCATAGACCGCCACAGTACTTGATTCTTAGGTCCAAGTGGCCTATGACGCTGGCGGCCAAAATGGGAACTAGAGCACTCTGAGATCGCATACCTCCGCCAAGTGAGGCAATGGTAACGAAAACCCTCCGCCAAGTAAGGCAACGGTAACGAAAAATTTAAATTGGCTCTGAAACCATAATTTCTTTTTTATCATCTCCAAAATGTAGTCATTTGTACCTTTTAATAGTATTGAACAGTTTCTGTATTTTTTCAAGATCATTTCATAACTGTTTGAGTTATGCTGCTCACAAACATTACGACAAACATTAGTCAAAGATACAAACAAGCAAACCGATCTGCACCAAAATTTAATCATTTATATTTTTTAACAATACTACCAACTCCTGCAAATTTCATAAAGATCTATTCAAACTTTTTGAGTTATTGCGTAACAAACATTATTCCAAAGACAACTCAAACATAGAAACGACTCAACTGATCTGAACCAAAATTAAATGATTTTTACCTTTTTACATTATTAACAACTCCAATAAATATCATAAAGATCCAGTCAAAACTTTTTGAATTAGTGCGTAACAAACATTATGACAAACACAACTCAAACATAGAAACGAATCAACCGATTTGTGTTTTAACATTACTAACAATTCCTGTAGGTTTCATATAAATTCACTCAAAAATTTTTGAGTTATTGTTCTAACAAACATAAAATCAAACAGAACAACAAACATACGAACGAACCAACAGATCATCACAAAAATTTGGTCATTTACTCTTTGTGATATACCTAACAACTCGTGTAAATTTCATAAAAATCCGTCCATAACTTCTTGAGTTATGGCACTGTGAAAAATGAGACAGACAAACAAATGTATTAACGGATCTTCACCAAAAGTTAATCATCTGTTCCTCCTAACGTTCCTAACAAACCCTGTAAATTTCGTCAAAATCCATCCATACCTTTTTGAGTTATCTTAGTGGCAGACAGAAAGACAGAGACAAACTCGACGAAAACATAACCTCCTTGGTGGAGGTAAAAAATGGGATTTTCTCAAGAGCTATTATGAACATGTCCAGGCACGGTCAACGTCGGTCATAAAAGCAAGCACCCAAGTGCGTCTCCGCCGTATTCAAGATACCTTCTCCGCAAGAAAAATGTTGGGTACCATGGAATTTTTTCTTCAGTATTGGATAAGGGGGAAAGAATAGCTCTTGAGAAAATCCCATTTTTCCGTTGCCGACTTTTGGCCGCCAGCGTCAGACCTAAGAGTCAAGTACTGTTGCGGTCTATATGATAACTTCATTGTTTCACTAAACCTACAATTTCCTTCTCTCTGATATCGGCAAAGTTCGTGTCGATGGCGTAGGGAGCCTTCGCTGTTCTCTATGTACACAGTTAATATGATGACTGACAGGTATTGCTTTCGTTTTGGATGTGTGCTACATTTAGAATTACTGTTTTAGTTTTTATGTAGAATTTAGAGTTGTACAGCAAAATGGCATACGATCTCAGTAAGTCAAGGAAAGTTGTGTCAGCCTATAGTTTTATTTTACCATTCGAAACAGAAGACGACGAGGTTTACTTCTTGCATCTCAAGTTCAAGAGGAAATTTGCAAGCAAGGATCCTGAAGAGCCACAAAACTCACCATTGACCGGCAACATCTATTTCTACGGAAGATTTAGATGCTCGGAGGGCAGGGTCACGAGGGTGAAGGACAAGCTGTACTGCATCGGCACGTCTGTGGATCAGGTGCTCATGGCGTGCGAAATTAAAATTATTTATTACTTTCACTAAAGAATTTAGGTTTTCGCCTGTATTCGTCTGTCGCTGTTTGTCTATTTGCAACATAACTCAAAAAGTGAGGGACGGATCTTCATAAAATTCACAGGCATCCATGGGAGGAGTAACAGATGATTAACTTTTGGTGATGATCCAATCAGCTGTTTATTCATTTGTTTATCTGCTTGTTTCTAGGCAACTACTCAAAAAGTTATTAACTTATCTTCGTGCACGTTGCACAACTAGTTGAAAAATTGAAAAAAAAAGAATGTTGAAAGTTTTGTGATGATCCATCAACCTGTTTGTCTTCGTAAGTCTCTGTCTTTCTGTCAATATCATGACTTAAAACAGTATGGACGGATCTTCATAAAATTTACAGGAACTGCTCAGAATGTCTCTAGGAACAAATGATTAAATTTATGTGATTAATTTGTGGATGACGCGAAAGTATTACTTTGCTTGATGGAGGTCTGTGCTTTTGGAGCGCTTCTTTAATTTATGATGTATTTGCTTTAGAATAGATAACGGGTACACGCCATATAATGAGAAAATTAGTGTAATGTTGGTATGACACTCACAGTTGAGAAAAATATCTTGCAGAAATCTAAAATTGTTTAAAGGCAGTTGCTCCACAACTCTAGCCCACCACAGTCCAATTTTGCTTAGGAGAAAAGGAAATATACCACAATATATTTTCTTTAGGACTCTGAGAGGTTATAGTTTCAACCCAGTCGAAATTTTTGCAGCCAGCTAATTATGTCCAAGATGGATAGGTTGTGTCCTAAGATCTCAGAGCCTCTACCATTCAATGCAGCAATAGCAGTCTTGTGTACTCTTGTAAAGATTAGCAGTAGTTTATGTTGCCCCATGGGCGTAGTGAGGATATAGTCATGGGGCCACCAGTTAGATTGGTATAAACCCTTCGCCTCAGTATGCCCCTTGGCAGTGGTCCTAAATCATATATTCTGCATACTGTATGAGATGAGCCATCTACAACCGTAGTCATGCTGTGCATGTCTTCTAACAAGGAACAGTTTCTGAGCTGGGCGCCTGATGAGGCCCAATGCGGGACCTACGGGACCCTCGAGTTTCCATTTGTCTACGCCTACGTTTTACTCTCTGTAATTTAATCCGACTTCCCGTTCTCTAGAAATTTGATTTTCTGTGTAGCGGATCGAATTTTATTTAACTGACTTACTTCAATTTCCTCCTTCCTACCGTTTGAATCTCCAGTGTCGTAGACTGGGAGACCAAAACTTCTGTGCTATTTTTGTTTATTTTTCCCTGCAGGAGCGCGAGAGTCAGCATACGATTTTGGGAGTCATGCCCCTCCTATACGATCCTGTTTCTACTCAAGACTGTAGGACGTTGGCTGATTTCAATACTTGCGTTCTACACACGTGCAGCCAAGGTAAGAAATGCAATTCTTACCAGTACAGATGTCGCAGTCCCACTTCCCAAGACACTTGGTCTACACAAGCATTTGATGTTGGTAGTTCTTGACCAATATGTACACTAACACAATTACTGCTGAACTATATCTTTCTAATGTTACCTCTGCTCTCCTCAAGTTATTTGATCTGCTCTAGCATATGGTGTGGATTGTCTTCTACACTGACGGATATAGTAATAATATTATTACCCCTCAAGGGGCATAGGATATGCCATAGGCTATAGAGTCAGGTTAGTTAGGTTCATTCATCCTATGTTATGGAGAGTGGCGCCTCCAGGGGATCGTATAGGTACCCTTAGCCATTAGCTAGGCCTTCGGGACGTCTGTTTTCCGTGCCCACTTTGCTTCATTCTGATTTCCTTCTCCTTCTGGCATTACTTTTCGTCTGTTCTACCTCTTCTTTACCGACTTGCTGTTCCTATGTGCGTTCATCCTGTGTGGGAACACCTTCGATCATGGGTTCCACGTATCTATCGAGATACTATATGTCCCTTCCTTTTCCTCTCTTAGAAAAGCGTAGTACTTATTTAGGGAGGCTTAAACTATCTTATATACTGATATTAATAGTAGTATTGTTGATTGTCCTCGACACGCCGGATATATTCCTTGCTAGTATTACCACTGCTTTGCGAAAGCCACTGGGCCTGCACTTATAGTTGCTGTAGATTGTATCCTACGCATGGAATTAGCAGTCTCGCTTACACATTACGTTGCGCTCAGCCAGACTGGATGTCAAGATTTCTCCGACGCACATTATAGTCTATCTGTAACTGTATTGAATTAAGAATACCTCCGGTCTGTTAAGAAAGAAATTATTTCTCATGCAATATATATTCCTTCACTCATCTTATATATTGCCAATATTTCTGCACCATGGAATCCCTATCCGTGTTCAAACTTCCCATTTCTTCCTTTCTCTGGAATCCCCACAGTCGCCTCTGAAAGTCTCCGAACTTTTCAGCACTCCGCCACTCTGCTCCTCACATCCTCCCAAACCACACCTCTATGGTCGGACCATTTTATCAAGGCAGTTCGGCCGTGGTCAAATTCCTCTGTAACTTTGCCAATTCCATGGGTATATATTTCTGGAATTTTGTTCGGCTCATATCTCAGCCCCGCCCACTACCTGTATACAGAGAAATCTCAGATATACCCACAGAATTGGCACCGCTGTAGAGGAATTTCACCACGGCCGAACTGCCTTGATAAAATGGTCTGACTATAGTTACAGGAAATTCTAAATATTGATAGAGATATTTAATCCTATCCTTTTTTATTAGTTAACACACATATCGTTTTCTCTCGTAGAAATATGGAAATAATTTTAATTCGTGCGACTTCTTAAATTAACTCGATGCTTTCTCTCAACAGACGAGGAAAAGGAGGAGTCATTTACAAAATTGACTCAGTCGAAAAAACGTAAAATTTATTTTGGCGGGGAATGTTCTACTGCGACTCCCAATGAAAATTCGAGCAGCGCAAATTGTTCCACTATGACTGGAGAAAGCGATACATCGGCACCAGCGTCTTCTCCACCTACATTATTATCTCCTGAATTTGCTGCTAGAGCCTATTTTTCGCAATCAACATCATCTGCCTCCAAGGATTCAGACGCAGATATCATAAAGAATGTGCTGCCCCGCGGTGATTGGATTCGAAGGGTTGCGGCTGCGCAGCACAGGCTCATAGATGGCGCGTTGGTGCGACCTCTATTGAATATGAGCCTTATAGCCAACAGGTCCTCCAGGTCACGCAGCTTACTAACTCCTGCTGGCAGAGCTGCTCTGCAACTAACTGAGGAGATGATGTCCGCTCGCCACAGCAACTGGTATATTCCTGCCCCAAATACTTCATCTGGTGCCGCCAGCGCGTGCCGCGGTGATGAAGGTGCGGATGATCCATCGTCGATGTCCGAGTGCCAGTTCTGCGCCAACTTGGTTCAAGCAGAGGGAGTCAACTTAAATTTGCCTTGGGTTCTCAGCGTACCTCATAATACAACCACAGTTGAGTTGAATAACTCGAAAGGGTGCAGCAGTAAGTATTTCAGTAGCTTCACTATCCTCGATCTTTGAAAAGATAAAATTGTTAGTTCATGAAGATCTCTTTGGCTGCCAACTGTCCTAGTTACACACTGCCCACCAGCACACAATAACTGTTCACGAGGCCTGTTTTATGCTGATGCGTCATCGCTGGTCTCCCTTGGTGACATTACCACAGCTGTAAGTTGGCCTTCCATAGCCAAAACATGGGCACGGTGGTAGTGACGTCACCAGAAAAACTCCGCACTGACGGACATTTCGTGTGTCAAGTTTTGCCTCTTGTGTAGGCTGTGTCTCCGTGACTTTGCTGCCACACTTGTACTTCCCCCCCCATGTAGATTCTTCAGTTATCAGCTTCATGTTATCGATCGCACCCTTCCTCTATGACTAACGGAAAGAGGCGAGAATGAGAAGGCATTCGCTATTCGAAGAATTGCTCAATGTATATTGCATTGTCATCATTGTATGAAGTACACGAATCTTTGAATAGATATTGATCTCAGATTCACATCAGTTTTAGTGTATTCTAATGGTAGCTATGTACTTATTTTTACTTATGACTTTTATAATGCAATCTGTCAGTTCTTAGTACACTGTGCGCCTCCTCTTGATTACGTCGTATGAAACGCTGAATGATTTTCAAGATGAAATTGAATAGGAACGCAGAGGCAGATGTTGAGCACAAGTCAGATACCAGCAGTTGGCACAACTGTAGCGGACATTATGTACAATATGCTGAATATGTTGTATTAAATATGTTCGGAAATTTTTTTCATTTTCCATTAATCATATCTGTGGAGCATAAATAATCTTTGTACCGTTATAATAATAACATAGGAAAATAGTCTGATACCGTACTTAGCATCGAAACATGTGTAGCGTAGATGCGCGTACCTGGTGAATGATACAGGACTACGCTAGCCATTCTACTTTCAGACTGGATTTCATTACCCGGTCATGTTCAGTTTAGAAATAACTATTAGCAGTACCGTAGCCAGAGGAGGGGGGGGGGAGGGGGGGCTTGAGTGTCTGTAAGACTCTAACCCCCTTAGGTGGTAAGTGTTAATAATTACTCGTTGGATATTTGTAGTTCTAGTACAGGGTCAGTTGAAACTAGAGTGCTCGCGCTGCCAATAATGAAAGCGAAGTTTTTTGTGATGACCCCTCTTGTGTTGCCAGTAGCATCATCGCAAAGATATTAAGGCAGAGCCTTACATGTATAGAAGGGAGCTCCCTGTCTGGTAGTACCGCGTGTTGACGGGACATTCACTTTTAGTCCGGTTGCCAAACCCCAAATTTTTGAAGAACCTTGCATTAAGGCCTGGACGAAGTTTTTTTGCTGTTGCTATATCTTTAAAGTGTGCTCTTTAAGAATCCGGTTGATGCCACTCTATCACTCTTGGGCAGTTTGCACAATATGCAAATTAATGCCGCCATTACTGAAAATGAGGTTTTTATCAATATCTCTGTAACTGTACATGGTATCAACAAAAGTTTGGTGTCTACACCCCTGTTTTAAGGGGTAAAGAATCAGAATAAACCATTTTATCGTTGATTACACCAATATATTTTACTGAGTGAGCGTATTCTTACTCTTATTACTGAAAATAATTTACGAAACCTAGTATTACAGGATAAACTGATAGGATTAGACAATTCCAATGTTTATTACATTACTTTTTCAGCATAATAAAAACAATTCTGTTGCATGTTGTCACCGCTTTTCTCAGTCAAGTAAGTCGTTCTCAGCACCTTTATCCTCAATGCCTCGGTTGTGTTCGTTTTGGCAATGAGAGTCCCCATGACAGCCACAAAACATTATGCCTGACAAATGAGCTGCATAACAGCCACAGACAACATGGTGTACCAGTCGAGCAACCACGCCTTATCATTGCCAGGACTTCTGGTGGAGCAACACTAATGTCTGGTTGCAAGGTAACTGGTTCCAAGCACTTTGTACACTCGCCACGTTCCCATCCAAAGCAA
>LQNS02000571.1:0-19229 GCA_001587735.2 Parhyale hawaiensis
AGTTTATTAATACACTGGAAGAAAACAATAGCATAAAGGTAATACAGTGAAACGTGTATTAAGCCCATAGGTAGCTAAAAGCTATTTGGGCAATGTATAATGCTTAAAACAGTTCCCACTCCATGGCTATGGCGTCTTTAACTGCTTTTTTTTACATAGTCATCTACGGCGAAACGCTGGCAGCCGAGAAAACCCTTTAGGTAGCGGAACAAGTGAAAATCGCTGAGCACCAAGTCGGGACTATACGTGGGTGGTCAGTTTATTCCTGCCCCAAAAGATGTGATCAGATTTTGGGGGCGTTGTCAAGCAGTAACGAAACTCCAGGACTCCCAAAAGCCTCGTAACTTATTCTGTACTGCACGGCAGAGTTCGAAGTATAGTATTTAGGGTCGCAATGAGCTGCAGTATTTATTGTTGTCCCTGCGGGTCATGGCGTAAGTGCCTTACTTTCTGAATAAGCCTAGTTATTTATCACTAAATAATCGGTTCCTACCGGCGGCTGCTATCGTGAAATTCGCTCATAATGTCCATTTGCACCCTTGTGACAACACATGAGTTAGGCATGGCCTGCGGCTCGCTGGCCGATCGCTTGCATTGAAGCCAAGGAGGCTTAATAGTAGAAGGGAGCACAGCCACATTTTGCCGTATTAGCCGGAATTTTTTTGTACTTTGATAGCTGCTAACTTCTCACCAATCATAGGCTTCCAGTCATTCGGGCAGCCAGACAGCGAGTCAGCCTTGCCGGAAAGTTCAGCTTCCGATCTCCGTAACCTTTGTTATCTCATTTTATTAAATTAAACTTGATTGTAACACACATCATACATAGATCAACTGTACATGAACATAATGTATAGAAATGAGATGCCACTCTGTTACAGTTTTACTGAATTGCGCTGGATATCTCCTAGATGAAAATTCAACTAAATTTAGAATCATTTGGCGGCACTGTCTTCGGACCAAAGGTTGGTGTGTCAGTCGTTTTCTTTTAGCTTTCTATTGCTGCTGTTAGTTCGTTTCCGATGTTTTAAGTTAAAATAGTACTGATGGCCTTGTCTTAGTCAGTTCTACTTTGCTGTTTCTGATGTACGGGATTTTCACTCTTAATCTATCACTAAGGAGGTATGGGAACAGATACGTGCCGGTAGCACTCTCGTCGTTCGCGACGATTTTGATTCAAGTCAGCTTTCTTGCCGCGTCACCGCTAAAATAAACACCACCTAGCCTAACCTAACCTCCTAACCTTACCTAGCTTTATCTGCGATACAGGGAGCAGCACGGCACACGAACTTGAACGTCACCCGCACACACACGATGCGCGTACACAAATACGCACACAAAACCGTCGCGTACGACGAGAATGGGCACAAGTTTAGAGTTAAGACAGGTTCACCCATCTCACGAGGCGTCGCGAAACCGACTTCATATATTATGATTCCTCAGCGTTCGTTAGCACAGCGCCTTCAGGGATATGTTCAGGACGGCCCTATCCTTGTCAGAATATATATATGTTTGGTTGAAAACAATGCCGAATTGTAGGTTTACTATATCTTTATTGAGTTTCTCCAGCTATCTTAGCTTTAAAATAATACTTCTATCTTCTGTTAGGTGAAATAGTTGTCCCTTGCTGCGTTCCTCGTACTGGTGTTGTTGCTGTTCTGTTGCATTTTTCATTGTTGTACGTTCGTGATGTTCATGCGACGCGTTTCGACCAGGCATCGGTCATCTTCAGGCAGTTGATAGGATGGTGAGTGCGCTGAGTGGTTGCATTAAAATCTGAATTCTTGGAAATTATTGTCATAGAGAAATAGACTGTGGAGCGCAAGCAGACTGGTGGACTCATGGGCGATTGGTTGATTGACTATGGTGGCTGACCAACAGATCGGTCGAGCAGCCGCTGATTCATGCGCCGTATTCTCCGTGTAGCTTTAATAACCGGTGTGTTTCCTGTGGTTTGTCCATTGATAATGGGCTACAGGCTTCATATTAGGAGGGATTCTGTTATTTGTCGGGGCTGGTGATTTTTCTGCTGCTGTAATATTTTCGTACCTATAGCGAGTCAAGCTTGCGTTGTGGTTGTGGTGCAGCTGGGTGTGCGTTTTGGGGCCTCCTGAGTTCAGGTGCAGCGTTAACCATTGGGATAATGTGGTGCCGGTGGTCATGCCTATGTAGGAAATCTTCTGGAGCCTACAGTCTCCAGTTGAACAGGTATATTCATACACGGCATTGGTGCATTTGAGGTCCGGTTTCACTGCATTCGGGTTGTCGCCCATTACCAGTGAGCTATGGATGGGGTCTTTTAATAAATGCAGAGTTTTAAGCTCTCGGCTGTGTTGATGCGTCTTGTGTTGGTTCTTTTGATGTTCTTCAGTATGCGTTCATCCGTTCGGTAAGCTTTCGACGTTTGGTTTTCATAGTAGGTGGTTCCTGGACTTGCAACGTTGTTGTTTTCTTTGGCTTTTAGAGTGTTGTCGATTAACTGCGTAGGATTGAATCGAATTGATGGTTGGACTAGCCTTTGTTGATGAGTGCTTGCTTGATCTTTTTTGCAGCTTGATGGAAGTGACTCCAGGTGGATGATATTTTATAACTTCAGTGGATTAATACTCTGACGGTGTTGTTCTTGTAGCTCTGTGGACATTCGCTTTTAGCGTTGAGATATATTCCAGCGTTGGTTAGTTTCAGCTAGAATGATGTTTTAAAGCGGTTTGTGCTGCCGTTGACTGAAACATCCAGAAAATAAATGTTATTATTGACACTTAGCTCATGCGTGAAGTCGAGTACAGAGGAAGTTTCCAGTAGGGTTTTGAATTCCTGCATGTGCTGGAGGCTGTCGATGACCAAAAATCAGTCGTCCACGTATCGGCAGTATATTGTAGGTTTCTAGGTGGGATGGTTGCTGATGACTGTGTTTTCCAAGTGGCACATGTAGTAATTTGCGAAAGTTACTCCGAGTGGTGAGCCCATAGCGACTTCATCCTTTTGCAAGAACAGGGTGCCATCGACGTGCGAGAAGGGCGAATTTGTAGTGCTGATCAGAAGGAGTGTGTTACACGCACGCCCAGCAGCACCACAACTGTACCCATTACTGATCTATTATGCATTATAAGTTAATCAAATCTTGTCAGTACGTTATTGAAAGATATTATAGCAACCTAAACTATGCGTATATTAATAATTAAAATTATCTTAAACAAATATGTAGTTCTGTAACGTGCTAACCGAGCTCAACGATGATTGAAAACTTTCGACGAATAACCCGCAAGTTGTGCTAATTGAGCATCGTGTTATAAGGAGCAGCCACCCTAGGATGACCCCAGAGGTTACATACTGTAGGCTTAGCTATGCTTTCAGGACGTCTGTCTTTCGAGCCCACATTGCTGGCTTCCATTTTCATACGCCTAGTGAAGCTACTTTTATCTGTTCTTCCTCCTCTTTCCCGACTTGCTGTTTCCATGCGCGTTGATCCTATGTAGGAACACCCTCGTGCAGGGGACCCACTGTTCTATCGGCATGCTACGTGCCCTCCTCTCGCCTCTCTTGAAGACTATAGTTGTTGTGTCAAGCGAGGCTTGAATAACTGATGCACATCCATTGCTAAAGCCGGGACTACACGATCGATCACTACATGAATGGCGAACAGTTATCTTCTTTGTCCAGGTGAGACGGAACATGAACCGCGAACACTTCATGACCGCAACACCTCTCGCACAAATTCATTTAAGGATGAATCATGAATTAGTATTTTGGCTTTTAAGTAAAATATGTTAGAAAATCATCTGAAAATCGTAATACAAACGGCACAGAATTAGCCACCAACGGCAGCAGCACTTGCAGCACCGCGTTACCAGTGACCTATAAAATAATTTAATTTTAACCAATAAATGGCAAGCGACACATTAGCATTCCATACCTGTAATAACTTTCCAAACTCGCTTTGTTGTAGATATTTAATCTAGCCGTAGCAGCTGATTGGAGGGTAAAAAAATCGTTTTTGCTGTCGAAACGTAGAGCTAATAATTCACTCACTGCCACCTCTCACGTGTTTGGTAGTAGACCCCGGAGACAGTGTATAATTTTTATTTTTCAATTCACTAATCGACTTTCTATTGAAATTCACATCTGTGCTCATGCGTTTCTTGCTTTGAGATGCAAATCTCGCGTTGTTGTTGTAGTAACCGACGTAATGTGGACGAAAAAGCTGCCGTTATTGACTCAAAGGCAATAGATAGTTGCTAAATCTTTCCCGTTGTCCAGATGTTGCCATCAGAAGCTGGCAGAATTCGCTACGCGTGGTTAGTTTAATATAACCTGGTACGTTTATGTTACTACACACCACAATGAAGCCATAAACATATATTTTTATGCTATTCACATAATGAAATCATTCTTAAACTTCGAGTTTCCTCAGATTTTTTCTCCGTATTTTCCAACATGCTTTCAGTCATCAATCTCACACTTTGAGCCCGTCGCTGACTGTCTTTTGTCCGCGAACTTAGGAAAGATTGATCGTGTGGACAGGCCTTAAGCAACACACGCTACATAAAACACCAGGTGACTTTGCACTAAGACACAAAAAACACGTTTGTACCCTATTCATAAAGGTTAATAGTTCGTCTAATCCTAATTTTCCAGTGAGAAGATCGGTTTCGTACTGAAGAGTAAATACTATCCGTAAGCCTGGCGATTCGGTGACAGCTCAACTCTCAACTCCCAATACTTGACTCAGTAGGGGCAGACTGACGACGACCTACTCCTGGTTAACCACGTAAGTAGACCACCATTTGCTTACTTCCTACAGGTGCCTGTGAATCAGGCTTACGCTGTTTGCAGAGCTGTTCAAATTATGAGTAGCACTCCAGAGGAAAAAGATGTGCAGTAGCGTTATAGGTTCGAGACTTCAGGCATGGCAGGGGAAGTTAGCTAGTGTAACAGGTGCGTAATTAGTGTGTTATGTGTGCCACGGCAAGAAACACGGGATGTCTGGTGAGCAGTATGAGATAAGGTTAGTTATGGTCGTCTCTCTTAAGTTATGGAAAGGATGAGCTTAATTTACAGGGGCATTGTTATTTCCTGCTCACGGTTCTTCCTTCTATTTTCTTACTCCCTGCACCCACCAATGCTGCGTTTTTTTTTTTTTTGCTGTTCCTAGTCATTCCCCAGGGGACTCCTGTAGGTTACTGGACTTTAGCCGCCATTAACCAGGCCTTTGGGACGTCTGTCTTTCGTGCATACTATGTTCCTTCCGATTTCACACTACTATTGATCTTTCCTCTTCTTTCACGACTTGCTGTTTCCATGCCCGTTGGTCCTGTGTGGGAACGCCCTCGTGCACGGGGTCCAGGTGTCTATCATCATACTATACATATGTCCCTGGTTTTTTTCTCTGCGACATCGCCTTTGTTGTATAAACAGAGACTTAAACCTCTGCATGAATAAAATAATAATAATCCTCGTCTTTCCGTACTCCGTTGCTATGTGCGTCTGTCTAGTAGGGTGATGCCCTCATGAAGGTGTCTTAGTTTCTCGATATATTACTTGTTTTATCTTCCTCTATTGAGGCATCCTTGCAGTCGCTTGGGACTTATATACTATCTTATATAATTTCAATACAGATACTGTAAGCCAAATGCAACGAGAGTGGCATGCTAACTGATGTAGCACATGCACGTAACTTCCAGTGCGGCTGTGCGTGATGTAATTTTCCTTCATGAATCGGCCGTTCCGTCATGATAAACACGTGGACTTCTGAAAGAAATTATCGAGTTCAGCTTGAACGTTTTTTGCTCGGTTAATGGCGCATATTTTTTGCTTAAACCTAGATCACTCACATTATGTCCTCCATGATACAAAAGTAGGTTTTCTCATTGAATCCTGAAAAAAATGTTCAGCTCAGGGTTATGAGCTCAAAGCTATTGCAGTACAATCTCATACTGGTAGAAAAAAAAAATAGCGTACACCTATGGAGTTATCCAGTAATGTGAAATACAGTATACAGGTCTTCTCAGAGGGCACTCGCGGGTCACCTTGCAGCTCTCGACAGAATTCAAAACCAACGAGTGTTGCTAGTCACGGTGGATGGTTGACGCAAGTGTTGCTTCCCGACTCCACTTGGTCGAGTCTTGCAGGTTGCATGCCCTTGACGTTATCGCAATTTATTACTAATAAACGTTCTCTCTGTAGGATTTTTCACTTGACTGCTGAATAAAATATACTAATTTGCTCCAACACTTTACGTCAAATACGAGCTATCAACAGTCAAAGTTCGTTTGACTTCTGATTGCCCAGCCGTATACTGTGTTCGATTTAACTACTATACTTGGTGATAACAGACCATTGAAGAGGTTGGGAATGAGCCTCTTTGTTTGTTTATTATCCATGATATGATTAATTGACTACCATACCCTCTTAAGTCGCGTCTACACGATCGATTTTTTCGTCGAAGTTTGTGATCGCGGAAAGATTTTGATCGCCAAACACACGCGGCGAGCCTTCGAAGTTTGTGATTTTTGAACGTCAACAGTGCTGGAAATCTTTGACCGCGATCACAAAAAGTTTGCAAATTATATTTCCCTCTGTAATTAGATGTATCTACTTTAAATATATTATTTAGTAATTAAGGCATCATTTTCTATTTAAATTTTCCCGTATAGCGAATTTTGTTTATGTTTGATTCGAACTTCTGTACAGCGGGAAGCATTTGGCAACTATATGTTGCCAATTAGTAATAACTGTAGCATATTCCTCAAGTTACGTCTGTAACTTCTTTTTTATTTCATTAGGAAAAGCTACAATGGAGCAAGAGTTACGTGTTAATGGAAGAAACGGATGTACACGGTGTGAATTGCAATAGAAATTAAAGAAAATTGTAAATAGAAAATAAGAAATTAGTGTTCTATCGTCTGCATTTGAGGAGATGCCAATGAATGAATTTTTAGCTATACTTTTCGCCAGTATGTATAAAGTTTTACCCGCCAATCAGCATCTACAACTAAAATAAATACCTCACCGATAATGTGAGGGTGGAATATCGATTAATAGTAATGGAATGCTGAATTCGCGTATAGTGACCTTGAAGTGATCGTGGCTTCTGTTTCTGATGCCGGTGGGACAAGGAAGCGAAGTGTTTGTATTTTTGTTTGTCGATTCTTGTGTTTGTGATCGCTGAAAAGATCGATCGTGTAGACGCGGCTTTAAGCACCCGTTGGCTAGAGTTAATGCTATACGGCAACGGAGGAAACAATGCTTGCATACCATTATGTAACAAGTTTGTTATGCGAACAATCAACTCAGCCGGAGAGGGAAGGCTACTGTCGGACGGGCTGCGGCTTATAGAAGTTACGGTATCGCCTTATTTGGAGATTTATTTATGTGAAACGCGATGATCCCAACTTTGAAAAGTTGGAGGCGTTGTGACCGTGTTGCGCTTCTGGTCATGAGTTGATATACTGTAAGTAGTATTTATGTATACTACAATACCTGTCGCAAAAATTTTCGTATTTTTGTCAACTACTTCGACTAATAATTTCAAATATATTTAGAGCAAAAGTTTCACGCGGGTGACTAGTTCTGTTCTTCATATGATCGAGTATGTTAGTACCCAGGAAAATATGTAGGTAGCTTATCTAATGCAGTCGATTCCCCTTAACCCTCGCTCCCATAGCGTGGTCTGTATACAATATTTCAAACAGGGCTATTCCTAAGTGACATGCAGATTAGTTCATGAAAGGGTTAATACAGGGCTGAACTACTTAACAGGTTAACTCATAGCTTGACCATTTTGAGACGGTTCTGCGCATCTCCTAGTGTGACGTCAGATGGAACGAAGAACGTCGGCGTTGCGCAATTATCAATAGTATTCCTAATTCATTTATATCATTATTTCCGCTACCATGGGCTGGTGTTCGATGTTTGGCCGTTTAGAACACGGAAGAAAAGAACTTTGTGCAGCTTCTTCGTTTTCTTTAAGACCCGGAGTAGCGAAAAAAGTGGGTTTTGGCAATAAAAGAGAATACGAAGTTTAGGTTTCGCTGTCACCGGCAACATCTACTGCACTCCAAACATTTTTTGTCCCAGCAAAATGATAATCTACCACGTAGTAATTATGAGTAATTCAGTTTTCCCTCCAAATTTTCCCAAGTAACCACTGACAGCACTAATTTCTATTAAATAAATCATGAAAATCGAAATACAATCTTTGTTATTAGGCTGTGAACGCTTGTCTAGTCAAGTTGGCCCAATAATTACGTTTTTTCTACAAAAAACTCGAAAGAAAATGGTATGTCGATGGGGAAACTGTTTAATATTTTGTTGAGAAAACCTCTTTAAAATACAAATTTCACAGGCACAGTTTATAAATTTGGACTTACAATAACTTCTAGAGCCTTCGACACTCAACCGATAACCCGTATGCAGCAGTAATTTTTTTTCTTGTCAGCTATGTTCTTCCGCGGTAATTTTTGACGGCGGAGTGCATTACTATGCAAAATGATACGTGATTATTATTTATTATAAAATAATCGATATCAATACTTAGGAAGCCGTAGCTATGTTGTTGTAATTGATTTCTTCGTCTTTTAACCTGTTTGACGTTTTATTGCCATATTTCTAACAAACGGATTTTTGCATCGCACAATAAGCCGCTGTAATCGTGCAGAAATGATTACCTTTTTTTTCCTCATGGAAACCCACGTTCACCGTATTTATGAAGCAAGTAACAGGCTTGAACTAATTAATACGGTTTGCTATCTATCTCTCCATCTGACGTCACAGTTCAAAAGGAGTGGGCGAGGCTTAACACGCTACCTGCGCGTGAGTTAACCTGTTACATAGTTCAGCCAGCTGATGTGGCCACTATGATCTTGCGATGATAAAAAGCGAATATAACAACGTTAGGCGAGTTTGCGCTAAATAATTTGCTAATATAAACTCACTTTCTCATCTAATTTGATTTTTTCCTCTCTTTTATAATTACGGTATAGTAAATTAGCAAATTAAAATAACTTTCGGGCACTAAATAAGCAGACTTCATAATTCGAAGTTGAAATGTAATCTCGCCCCCCGAACCGAGAAACTATTAGAATACTTTGTGGCCATTGCTTTACCACCCGTTTTGATTGGAATTCGCACGTCACAAGTGCGACCAATATGGTCTGAGTGTCTGGCCTGGATTCGTCCATTGACGTTGACAGGAATGCCGTCTAGAATTTTCCAGACATATATGATCGTAAAGCGCTCGAATCTCCTTTGAATGGAGGACATTTCAGTTGCCACTGTTTTTGCGGACGTAACCTTTTTTTTACTGATAGGCACCCGCTTTTATTATATTTTCGAAATACTTTGCTTCCGTACTCCGTCATTAAGTGGAAACTGCCACTCTTTTCACTTATGACCCGGCTGCATTGTTTTATAGGCTTCGTCACTCATTTTTATGCTCCATTTTTCCTTATCAATATTTCCCTTATCAGAATGAAAGATAGCTGATATTTTTTTAACACCGCTTCCTTGCGCTGCAGCAGGTTACGTTCATTGCTCAATAGAGTAAACACTTTATTCTATCGTGTCACTTTTCGCACTGTATGCTGGGAACTCGTGAAGCCTGGGAATATCTGTTCATGTGTTTTGAACTCGTGAACCATAGGAATTTTTTAAATGGGGGTCGGGAAATTCGTAGAGTAATTTCAATAAATGTGTGCGTTGACGAACTCGTGAACCTTAGCATTGTATTTATGATGTGTATCAACTCTGGTAATTTTGCCTTCGATTGTGTTCGTTGAGATATTGAGAGCCCTGGTAATTTCTCNGTAATTTCAATAAATGTGTGCGTTGACGAACTCGTGAACCTTAGCATTGTATTTATGATGTGTATCAACTCTGGTAATTTTGCCTTCGATTGTGTTCGTTGAGATATTGAGAGCCCTGGTAATTTCTCCTGTCTATGCGATGATAAACTGGTGACCATTAGCAATTTTTTCTGATGCCTTCGTTGAGAATGGTCTCTAATATGCAGCCTAGCGTTCAGTTTGCACAGAGGAGCGTAATAATTACACCAGCGACCGGTTGATTTCCCAGTCGTGCTCCAGTTTAACTACTACTATATAAATACTAAATACTAAATACTAGAGTACACGAGGTTGTATAGAAAGTCGTCCAGTGCGAGTCGAGCGATAGAGAGTAGCCTGCCCCTGGGCAGGGCTGCCCAGTTCAGGGTCGCTTGAACATCTCGGTGATTTCTTCCAAAGATTTCCCTTTGGTTTCCATGACTGCAGTGCCGCAAAATATCGCAGCCACGCAGCAGAAGCTCGAGTACAGCCAAAAGAAGCCACTGGCCCCGAGCACCACCTGCCGTAGGTATAGTATTGGTAGGTAGGTATAGTAGGTATAGTATTGGTAGGTAGGTATAGTAGGTATAGTATTGGTGACTCCTGAGCTAATTGCTGTGGGCTGATAGAACATTCAATCGCCTGCCCATAAGCTTACTGGTCTCTACAACCTACCTAACCGTTAATGTTTATTATATTTTCGTCATACATTTGCAATTAGTCAAACAGGCGTAGTGAATTTATTTAGGATGAAGAACTGTATACCAAAAAGGAATGATTCAATGTTTCAATGACTGATTGAAGTTTTAGTAGCGGCCATGGAGCAAAATGCTTTACTTTGTTAACCTCAGTGACAAACTTCAAACAAGGTCGCAATCGTGCACTTAGTGGCAAATGTGAAATTACATCATAGTGGAGGGTTGAACCGATGGCATGTGGAGTAATAGCGCCTATAGCTGAAGAAATATTGAAGTCTGTTATTTTTGGGTCTAGTCGCAATCGGCACCTTCTGATTCCAGGAGTCTGAGTGTGAATGAAAACCAATTTCAACTCTAGCGAGTAGACTGATAGAGTCCTATAACTGTACAGTAGAGAAGACAAATCTAAACGGTCCCCAGTTACTTAAATTTCTCAAGTCTCGTGCAAAAGCGCGTTTCATAATTTTCTAAAGTTTTGCAAATAATACAAATTATGAGTGAGACTTGGCGTCAATGCCGATGAAAAAAAAAACATTCTTTGGCTTGATGCATCGGTGTATTGATTAGTTGATAGTTGGGCTGATCCAACGCGGTTGCCAAATGTGTGAGTCTGTCAAATGTCAAAGTCTGACTCCTACTGATACCATGAGTCGGACTCAAACAATAGTTCCAGTAGTAAGAGACGCACATCATACTTTTAGACTTCGCGGCTCCACTTGCAGAGCATTTGAAAGGGCAGGGGTAGAGATGAAAATATAATATTAAACTTACTGTTAAGTTTACGGCTTGTCGAAGCTGATTTCGCCGTTTGGCAAAGGTAAATATTTTTCCTGGTGGCAACGATTAGGCTTTTGCCAATAATAGCTAAATAAATCCGGCTATCACTGCAAGGTTCCACTCGTTCACTCGTAAGCTGTATTGACTGTTATAGAGACGTGTTGTAATCACAATTTCTTGGTTACCGGTGCTGCACCGGTGGCCCCACGCAGTGTCGCGGTTACCATCAGAACCCGAGTAGCGGATAACGACGATTGCGTTACGGGTTGCGGTGCCGCCAGTCACGACTTGGAATTTTACAAATATAGGAAATCCAAAGATTATATAAATAGACAACGAGTGAACACCGTAGCCTTAGAGTGAGGAATTAAATCTGCTTACTTCAACCTTAGGTTGACAAAGTTATAAAAAAGAACTGATATTTATTATTGTTAAGCTTACACCGCTTATTGATAACTGGCGCTCTCACAACCGCAACCCCAGTTGTGGTTACTGTTTTTCAGGTCGCGGTACCCCAACTGGGTTGTGATTACAACACACCTCAGGAAGCTGAGAGTGTAACCTGGATAAAAAAAAAAAAATAGCGGTGACCCCATGTTGACGAATGACATCACATTGACCAGTGGGAGTATTTGAGCGCGGGACCTCAGGGCTTCGCTGGTTGGGCTCTAAATGCTAGCCAAAAGTATTACTTGTGTTACATACGTGACGGGGGAGAGAAATTATAAAAATAATTATTGCTCAAACTTCATGTAATTGACAACCATTTTACTGTGTCGTATGAATGGGCGCAGCTCAAGTAGCAGGCCAGTCAGGAACTGGAGGTTGAATGTTAAGTCAAAAAATACACCGATATGTTAAAAAATATCTTTTGAAAAGCAGGATGAAATGCATCTGAAGTGTAAATAAGGCTTCACTTCAAAGAAGAAGTTAACTCGGGGCACCATGCCATCCTATATTTTGCTTCTGATGCTGGGGAGCCTCCGCTGCAAAATTCAATTGTTTGATCAATGAATATAGTCAGATGGGGTAAGAAACGACGGCGCCCAGAAAAAAAAGTTATTTGCAGTACAGGGTTGAAACAAACACTGAAATGACTGGAAATAATTTCAAATGAATGCTTTAACCCTTTGCCTCCTGAAATTCAGATAACATTTTTTTCACTTTTTTTTGTTAAATTTATGAGAAAATAGGTTAGTTAAACTCATATTTGAGAAACAGTTTAGTTTTACTTGCAAAAAACAGTAGTTTTTTGCATCGGCTACTACAGATGCCGTCAGCGTCTTGGGTAATTTACATGATGCATAGCTTTTGTATAGGGAAAAATAGAGACTGGCATCTGGTGATGACGTCAGGAGGCAAAGAGTTAAACAGATTCTGCCTTTAAGTTTTATCCAGCGCTTTTTGAATGCCTGTAAGGGCGGGGTCGTGTCTTACCCTATCTGACTATACAGTGCGTCTTCTCATATTTGTGCATTTAAGGGCCTGAAGTTTTCGACTGGCAAGTTTTTGGCAATATTATATAAAGTGCTCATAGGCTGTTTAGCTGCACTGTTAGTCGATGTGACATCACTGTTGACGTCACTTTCGAAGCTGATTTCATCAAAGTCCTCCCGTTACACTCATTGCTTCCCTGCTGCAACAGTTCACGCATATCTCAGTCTATCTACACGCTCAACCTCTCTGCCCTTTTGAGGGGTCACAAAGGAAACGAAATGGGAATCAATGCTTCTCGTCGCATCTGAGCGAGCATGCTGTTGCATGTGCCATAGGGTTAGGTTAATACGTAGAGTACAGCCCCATGGTGGTCTCCATAGATTACCTTAGCCGTAGCTAGGCCTTCGAGATCTGTCTTTCGTCTCCTCGTTGCTTCCTTCAATTTTCATATTACTACTGATTATTCTTGAGTAAGTTTTTCTTCTAACCCGAAATACTGCTCCTACGCGCGTGGATACTGCAGGGAAATACCTTCGTGTTACGGACGAAACAAACAAAAGTAGTTCAGCGAGAAGCTGACAGGAAGGCAATTTTTGAGAAGCACGGAATGCATTGGAGCGCACACACCGAACAGCAGCCGCGGCCTGCTCAACTGCCGCTGTTCGATGTGCGCGCTCCAATGCATTCCGTGCTTCTCAAAAACTGCCTGCCAGCCAGCCAGCCAGCTTCTCGCTGAACTGCATTTGGTATGTTTCAGCCAATGGTATTGTACGTTTCTATGCCCCTTTCTCTTCTTCTCTTGGAAAACCTTTGCTATGGCTGGGGAAGCTTCAATTAGCCCTTTGCCTCCTGAAATTCAGATATTTTTTTCATTTTTTTTTGTTAAATTTATGAAAAATAGGTTAGTTAAACACATATTTGAGAAAAAAATTAGTTTTACTTGCAAAAACAGTATTTTTTTGCATCGGCTACTACAGATGCCGTGAGTGTCTTGGGTAATTTACATGATGCATAGCTTTTGCATAGGAAAAATTGAGAGTGGCATCTGATGATGCCGGCAGGAGGCAAAGGGTTAAGAAAATAATTAATAATGTGTCTCACCATGAGGCTGTTGTAGGAATACAAAGTGAGGAAGATAGAGACCCACAAGACGCTCACTGCTATGGCGGACGCCGTCTCGCGTATGAGCGGATCAAACATCTCCCCTGCACACGTAACATTAGGAGATGTATTTGATTTATGAACTTGGCCTGGTGACAATGTTTATTTGTATCTTATATATCATTCAGTGGTGCTGCACAGAGACTAAAAAACATCAGCGTACTTGACAAATACTAGAACTGCCAAGCAATCAATCACAGCTGGTCCACGAATGATTGTGGCAATAACTCACTTCAAAATTTCTGCATATCACGATTTCAAATCCTTAAGTTTAATTAGAGGGAACACCTAGGGGCGCCGGAATGAACTGAGGGCGACAGGGGCAGGATTGTGTCAGAGAGGCACTTTTGGGGTAAGAGGGGCACTTATTTGGTATGAAATTCCTTGCTACTTTTTTATAGCTGTACTAAAACGGTGCAATGCATTTACTATTTGTATTTATGTTTTCATTGCATGTTAATGTTACCATATGTTCAAGTTTTAATAGTTTAGGTTTCTAAAACGTAAGTCTTGTTGCCAATTTTTTGTTGCCTAACTGGTTCTTGATGTAATGCTATAAATTCTCTATTGGATTCAAGTCTGGTGAGAGGCCAGGCCAATCCAAACATGCAACGTGATGGCTTTCAAGGAATCTCGTGGCCGCGTGACAGTGGCCGCTGTGTTGACTAGAGCATTGTTCTGTAATAAGCTGCAATTCACTGGCAAATTATCAACATAGTGGAAAACAAACTATTTAGTCGACATGAGCAAACAAGCTAAATCACTCGTTTCAACGAACCAGAGGCCCTGGATCATAAGCACTCACTGCTCCCCATACCATGTATCATTGAAACAGTTCACCTGGGTTGAAATTTTTCACCCATCCATTGTCGATAATTATCTGTCAGCCATTACTGCCTAGCCTATTTTATCATTTGTTTTCATCGTTAAATGCCCCTCTTCGCCAATAAGACGCCTCACGAATCTTGTACCCCTTGACGAACTTCAAACGACACTTTGAATTCTTCTTCATCGCTGGTTTGCATCTTGCAATGCAGCTTATCAACCGAAATTCTTTAAATTTATTTTTCATTATAGAAATAGAACACTTTGCCACAAAGTAATATTTTATAATCTTAGGAGCAGTTTTAAATTTATTTCTAATAGTTCGAATTTTCAAGCCACGTCTTTGCTGAAGGAGGGTCCCCTTCGACGGCTGATTTTGTGATTTTGTGTTATACATCGACCACTGCAAGTGTTGAGGTGTGCTAATGTCGTTGCACAGTCAGCTGAAGAGTTTTCTCAACACATTTTAGTCTTCTGTCTGCTTATTACTTAATTGGTTAATCTAGTATCATCGCGTCTTTTAAGTTTCTAGAGATCACTGAAAGAAAAACATGGCAGTTTAAAAAATAAGGACCAAGTTTTATCAAAGATAAAGTTGGCTACAATGGAGCAACTCTTAGCACGAGTAAAGATGCTTTATTATTTGAAACGCGGCGGAATAGACTGCGTTATTGTTTAATTCTGAAGTGTGAAGTATTTTGTTGCCTTCTACGTTGTGTTGTATCGCGTTTTAAAGATACATTTACTGACGAATTATCGAAATTAGAAAATTATGTACAAAACTTGGACATCAACACGACGATGAATCGATTGCTGTATATATATATAGTTTTATCTGGTCAGTGACCAAAAATCTAGCGTAATTTAAAATTTGCTGAAACTATTGCCATGCGGCGTTCCTTCCTGGCGCCACTATACATGTGTATGAAAACAATCACATTTGCCATCTTCAAAATATTGCTTTCATTTGTCAGTGACTAACATGATGCCGATGAACTCCTTTGCCAATGCGTTGGTGTTGACGCCATCCATTCTGCTCTTGTATACCGTGGCAAACATAGCATTTTTGAGTTGATGGACACGGGTGTCCTTAGATAGGACAGGTTGCGAGTATTATTAAATAGCGAGTCCGACTTGGCAGGTATACATACGTTCGTAGTTCTAGCCTCTAGACCTTTTCCTCTTTCGAAAATGTGAATTACATGCATTTTTTTAAAGAGTCCATTCTCTCCACCTCTCGCCCCTCCATCCCTGCTGACAGGGCAAGGAGGGGACAATTGCTCTGCCCCTCTGTATTATCTTGCTTGTTCTACAATCAAGAACAGGTTGAAAGAATTTGGGCCGGGAAGCTGTATCGCAGGTTGCTAACTAAAGATGACGATGAAGAATCGAATGTGTTTGCAATTCGTCAAATGGCAAAGAATCGTGACGTATTGCTGGCGATACCGCTGTTTAGCGACGAAAGCAGGTACAAGAGGCTATGCAATGAAGGCATGGATTTTGCTCAATGAAGCAAATGTGGAAAATTTCCTCCAAGGTGTACTGTTTCACCACTACAAGGTGGAATTTCTGGCATGGTTTGGAAAACAATCAGCGCTCATGGTGTAGGGCTTCTGGTTGGTGTAAACAGCCGATTTAATTAGCCTGGACATGTTGCTGGAAATTTTGTTCCCATTATGATGATAATTCGCCTGTGAAGTCCATCTTAATGCAGGGCACCTAACCAGGAGATTCCTACTGAGCTAACACGCTGCATATTTAGAGTGCCAGCCCAATTGCCAGACGTGGATCCAATGGAAACTGTATGCTATTAAATCGCTAACCAGGTTTGCAAAGAAAATGTTCTTGATCTTGATAATAATAACAGAAGCGTGGTACCACAGTTCGGTAGGAAACTAATCGGGGAGATGCCAGAGAGATTACGTGCTGTCGAATCAAATAAGGGTTACACTACGAATTACTACCAGCTGTATATACATGGTTGATGGTTTCTTCATAACAATGATTGGAAATTCATTCCAAGTTCTTTCAATGATGCGGACTTTATATATATTTTTTTACAGACGAAAAGATATGGTTAGTCTATTTGGAAATTCATAAAACGGTATAGCTAGTAAATAGAAGAGGAAATGTTGATAAATCTTTTGCTATGTAGTTTATTACGGTTAAAAACCTAAAAATCAGTGCAATTTAGAATCTGATGATAATACTGACGGTGTGGAGTTTTTTTTGCACCACTGTATGTACTAAAACTAGTTGTAGTTGGGTTAGGTAGCAGATTAAATGTGTTTTTACCTCAAGAAAAGAGCACATGCTGCCCCCTCCCTATTGACCCCTCCCACCGGCAGGGCCGGGAAAGCAATTGCCCCAGGTCTTACTCCCCCCTAAGCGTTCCTGCATGATGAAAGAAAACTTGAGACAAGCGAGACTCGGCATTCGAAGAAGTTCTGGGTCGCTAGTTGCTATACGATCGTGCGACCAGCACGAAGCTTGTTGCCAAAGTTTCCGCTTTGCCCGAATTAATTTGACAACTAATAACATAATCACTTCAGCTACAGAAGTAAAAATAGTGGAATAAATTCAGTGCAAGTTCATAGAAATAAGTAAGGCCCTAATGATACTTCAAATATGTCAATGTAGCGTTGTGCACACGCTCTTTTTGTAGACTGTTGAAATTATATGGTTTCTACACATTCCATCTCATGAAAATCGACTGAAAGCGTATTTTCATGCAGAAAAAGGGCTCATGCTGCCCCCTATTGCCCCCCTTGTTGCCCCATGATAAGGGGCACATGCTGCTCCCCCTGTCGCCTCCCTACTGAAAGGACAAGGGGGCCGTCGCCCCTCCTGCCCCCCGGTTCCGGCGCCCCTGAGAGGGAAAACACTCATGGGATTGGAATTAATTTTATTACCAGCTGATGGATAAAATAATTTAGTGTAGACTATCAGCCGGGACTCACGCTCCGACCCTCTATGAGCTATTGCCGTTATGTCATAATTATTTAGATATCTGGGATAGGAAATAAAGAGAAAACTCAGCCAAGGAGGTGATCGGGTTGGCACTGGACTTACCAATAAGTATCCAGGTGATGGGGCCTAACCCCACTCCAAAGGCAAACACATAGGTGGGTAGTAGCACCACCGGTAGCCACCAGACGTAGGCAGTTGTCCATTCTCTTTTCCAGTCGAGCAGATAGAAATATAGTCCAATGAATCCTGCAAGGGAGAAGAGATAGTGTTGAAAAGCTGGACCACCCCGAGGGACCTTCTAGGTTGAAATCTTCAGCAGCCCTGGTCTAATTTTTTGATGATGGATCTTTATCAAACAAAACATAATTACAGAACTGCAACTTGGCCTGTCTACATATTTTGTCAGCGTGACACGGAATATATTAATATTGAAATAACTATAGAATTATGCAAACACACGACGGTGTTTGCTATAGTGTTTTTATAATTATCTGGATTTCTGTCGCCTGTGGTTTCAAGATCGAGGCGCACTTTATTTTCCGGTGTAGTGGCTGTCACTACTTTGAAATCGGCAAACCTATCTCATAACTGTGCGGACATCAACTGCATCGGCTTCGTAATCATTCACAAGGCATCGGTAAAATGTTGATTGGTTCAATTTTTTTCTGTATGGAGGAATTCATTGACGCATTTTTGCTTTCAACGCATGCCCATGACAGATTACTTTTTAGTGTCACACCTTCAATATTTGCAACAGACAGATAAAACTTTCAGGTCATAGGTGCAGAAGTTTAGTCACCATAACAATGCAATTTGCTACCCTCTGTGATCCCTTCAGGCGGTTTAAAATAAGAGAGGCATTGCTTTCGGAACGACCCTTACCATGCGTGGCTACAGTAGTGCAACAGTTTTTTGGGCGCATCGAAATAATGGGCGATGTAAAAAAAAAACATGGCATTCCACACATTCAGAAAATATTACAGTGCAATTAAAAAATGAATTATATCTCACTCATTCGATGTTATATCAGTAATAGTTCTTAGGGTTCCTTGCGCTGTGTATAATTATGGCATGACGGCCAGAGGTGGATATTCGCCTATCTTGGTATTGATTCTGATGCTGCTGTAGCCGATAAATTGCACTTGCTTGCTTGATATTTTCAAATAAAATTGAATACCGCTATTTCCACTTTGACGATGCATTTTCATCCTCCCAACGCTGCTCAAATTTGTGGTCGAATACATGGTAGCCTTACGATCTATAGCAGTATCAGCAATACGCACCATATCATCACGTATAACTTTATGCTGTTGCAATATAGCCTCGCGGACCTAAGAGCTGTCCTGAGTGCCTTTTCCAGAGGCAATGTTGCCGCTGGTTGCAGCTCCTGGTGATAAGGTAAGTTGGTAAAGTTAGGTAGTCCTCAATTCTTGCCTATCAGTTCCCTGAAGTGGACCGCCGAACGCCGAATGGTGCTGACCCATCCCATGGGACTTTTGCCTGCCCCCGCGTTGGGGGTCACGGAAGAGACCTTCTGTACCGG
>LQNS02000572.1:29167-39640 GCA_001587735.2 Parhyale hawaiensis
GTCCAAAAAGAGAACTTCAGTAAAAAGTACAAGTTCTGAAACTGGTATCTCGAACATTTTCAAAGTCCCTTGGGCAAGAGAGGAGAGGAGCTGGGAGATGTTGACCCTACCGCGAGTCGTGAAAGAATGACTCCTGTCGCCCTAGACCTGGTATATATAGCAGAGGCTAAGGGGGTGCAGGGGCGGAAGAGCCAAGGGGGTGCAGGGGTGGAGGAGCCAGGATGTACAAGGGTCGAGAGACCAAGTCCCAAAAAAAAAAAAAAAAAATCTGGAATTTCCCAAATTTTACTCCTACAATGGGAAATGGGTAAAAAGCAGATTTTTACATGTAACATCAAAATTTGACTACTACTACTACTACTACGAGCACAGCTATACACACTTAGTCAATTTTTGACTTTTTATGTACACTTAAAGATTGCAGAATACTTACCTGTCATTAAATAGTGTGACGACTCAACCGTCCTCCTGATCTGGAGTCCCCTCGAATCGCGGGTCGAGGTGCTACCGACAGAGGTACTCTGCCGGGAGCAAACCACTGCAAAAAGACAGATAAGTACTCTTTCAGATTTTCTTCAATTTCTTATGATTTGTGAGGTATCTCCTCAGTATTCATGCCAAAATCTGAGCTGAGTTCGCTGTTAGGCGTTTCTGTGAAGTTTGGACGAAGTCTCAGATTTTTTTTTTATCTGGTCATGCCTCCTAGCCTTATTCCTCCTTGCAGCCTATATCAGACCGGCCAGCACACTCCAGCTTCACTTGTTGACGACTCGCGACAGAAGGAACATCTCATCTGCCCTCCTCCTCCTCCAAATTAAGTTCTAACTTGTCAAGTTCACAAACTTCAGTGCTCAGTGCCTTAATCTTCATTTGGGTCCCACCTTTGAGACTAACTCAAAAACAGAGAGTACCTTTTGGACTTAGAAAAATTTTCTCATCCAGTAGTATGGACTCAGAAAATTTTTCTAGACCAACGTTTGGACTCAGTCATAAATTCTTAACTTCACCTAAAACACTTTGGAAAATTTTGGGAGTTTTTGGCTTTTCGGTCTACAATTTGAAAACAACTTAGAATTTTATCTGGATTTTGAGAATCCATTCCCCAATCAAATTCACTTTTGGAAATTTGGAAAACTTGGCAACTATGGAAATTTTAGAATTCGGTATTCCCGTTTGTAATCCCCTCCACTCAGTGGGCTTAGTCTTCATTTCTGGTATGCTGCCTTCAGCTATCAGAAACAGACAAAGTCTAGCATGGAGTTATTGAATGTTCCAAATTAGAATCTGAATTTGAAAAATTAAAAACACTTTAAAAAGCGAAATTATAAACCTTGCTAGCAGTGGTGAACCTTAAAACAATAAAAATTTGGAGGAGGAGCTGAGATGCTCTACAAGAAGAAAAGGTTTCTACAACGACTTGATGGTTTTGGCTACGGCCCCCGACCCAGACGTGGGCCCGTCCGATATATACGGATGTAGCCTAGTACACGGACGCTTTCTAGGTTCAGGGGAGCCGCTGCTACGATCCTGAATCCTAGCGTGGGACCTCTGAGTGGAGGTCCCGGTGCACTGTAAACTCTTGCTTCAAAGTTCGGTCGAGCTGGCAGTGTGCTGTGACTGCCCCTTCCTCCCGAACCGGCTACAACCCCCATCCAGAGGGGGTCCTTTCGTTGACCTTGTCCGGCTGTAGCCCAGTGCACGGAAGCCTTCTAGGTTCAGGGGAGCCGCGGCTTAGTCCTGCGGGGGTCCTGGAGCCCTCGCTGCTACGATCCTGAACCTAGCGTTGAACCTCTGAGTAAGGGTCCTAGTGCACTTTAAGCTCTTGCTTCCAAATTTGGTCGAGCCGGCAGTGTGCGGTGACTGCCCTTCCTCCCAAACGGGCTACAGCCCCCATCAAGAAGGGGCCCTTCCGTTGACCTTGTACGGATGTAGCCCAGTGCGCATCAATCCTTGAGGTCAGGGAAGCCGCGGCTTAGCCCCGCGAGACCCCTGCAGCCGTCGCTACTACGATCCTGACTATCATACGGGACCTCCGAATAAGGGTCCTGCACACTATAATATCTGGACTTCTGGTTTGGGGCCATTGCCTTCTTGAAGGTACTGAGCCACTTTGCCCAAACCTGGCTATGACTTCCCGCCCAGGGGGAGTCCCTCCGTTGATGATGTCCGGAAACAGCCCAGTGCTTGAATGCCTCCAGGTTCAAAGGAACACGGCGTAAGCCTGCGAAGGTCCTGGAGCTTTCACTGCTACGATCCTGACCCTACCGTGGGACCTCTAAGTAGGGGTCCCAGTGCATTTTAAACGTTTGCTTCCAAGTTCAGCCGAGCGGGCAGTGTCCTATGGCTGCACCAGCTTCCCGAACCGGCTACGGGCCGTAGCCGGTTCTGAAGGGCCCTCCATGACTTTTCCAAGTAAGCCCATCGCAATTGGAAGCGATGTCAGGGTAGCCTTGCTGCTACAATCTTGACATCTTTATGAAACCCTCGAGCGGAGGTCGCTGCGCACTGGATCTTACTTCTGGTTTGGAGCAAGCGCTCCACCAAAACGCAGATCCATCTTGCCCAAGCCTGGCTAGGACTGCCTGTCCAAAGGGAGGCCTACCGTGGAGGTGCCCGGTGACAGCCCAGTGCGCTTGGAGACGTTGAGGTCAGATAAGCCGCGGCTTGAGGTCAGATAGCCGCGGCCTAGACCTGGAGCCTTCGCTGCCACGGTCCTTAAATGCGTACAAGACGTCCAGATGGAGTTTTCTGCGCACTATAACGTCTGGCTACCTGGTCGGACGTGGTTTGCGGTAAGACATACTCACCTTACCCCACCTGCCTCCGAATCTTGTCGAAGGGAGTCTCACAAGGAATGGTCCGGACGCAGCAAAGTGCGTATGATAGCGCCGAGGTCAAGAGAACTTCGGCTCAGCCCGGCGTGGACCCTAAGGCCCTTGCGGCTACGGTCCTGACTACGGTTGAGACATCCGAGGGGAGTCTCAGCTAATACAATAATTGGCCTCCTGGTTCGGTTGATTTGGCGCCAGAAGTTACAACCCCCGTTGGTTTCTTGGGGCCATCTTGTGGGATCCCCAAGGTAGGGGTGCCGAAACTTTCCGAGAATGAGTGACCCTAATACAGAAACGTCTATGACTACTCAAGGGGAAAACTACGGTGGCGGAGGTCGCTAAGAAGACTGTGCTGGCGCAGCGCAGGCACTCCCTTGCACTCATTGGTGCGGCCTGTCTATAAAGCGACCAACAGCTATGCCAGTCAGCTCAGAGACCGGTAGAGTTAAACGTGGGACGTACCTTATCCTCACGCCCAGCGGCATAATATCTGTGTCTCAATCGAATCTGCAGTACAAAGGCTGCAACTTGTGTGAGTCTTATTCCCCCCTCAAGAGCAGTCCGGGCCGTCAGAACCAGTACATCGACATCCAGCGTATAGTGTCACGTAACAAAGGGGTGTGACAGGACTATGGATCCTAAGGCCCAGGCAGTCCCTTCCCTGAACTGGCTGACGCATTCAGGGAGGACCAAGGCCTCGGGCAAGCTTCCTTCGTTTTGGTGGAACAAGGGTCAGTTACAAGCCCTAGCCCCGATATGGACAACGTTGGCGAGAGGATGGTTTTGGTCAGGGACCCTGTCCCAGACATACTCCAGAACCTCCAGAAGCCTTCCGGGGAGACTTTGCCTAGCGTGGCCTTGGCGTAACTTCGCCTAGCGTGGCCTTGGCATAACTTCGTCTACTGCGCCCCAGGTAGTCTCATGTGCACTATAGCGTTCCGGCCCTCTTGGAAGGTGTTTCGCTGCAGAAGCCCCGATACTACAATACCACTAATGGGGGTGGCCGAGATGGCCTGTGTTAGCACCGGCCTAGGTGGCCTGTGTTAGCACCGACCTAGATTCTGTTTAATTCCCGGTCCCCCTTCCCAAGGCGGAACCCGGTGTCGCTGGTATCCATGGATATGGCGAGAGAGAAAAAACAGTTAAATGCAAGACAATAACCGTCCCAACAGGAGTAGCCCCGGGCACACCCATAGGCCTCCATTGCTAGAGACAGAGACTTCTCTTAGATTCACCCAAAGATAGCGCTGAATATGCCTCGCTCCTCCCACAGAAAAGCCTGTCCTGCCGGATTAGCAGAGACTTCTGGTATAATAGTGTATTCCGGGGCGGAGATGGCGAAAAATCTTGAATTCGTCCTAACTTGAATACTTACAGTACAATTTGGCTGCAACATCACATCAATACATCCCCACTGTGCACCTACCTGCCCTATAGAAATGAACATTATATCTTGTATAGTTAGGTACTCACATGCAAAAAACGAAGATTTTTGACCCCCCCGTGAATCGGGGTGAAAATGGCGAACAGAAAGGGCGGAAATGACGAACCACCAAAAAGTAAGAAATAAGGCATGGACAAAGCTGAGCTAGCTATATACCATATGGAAGCCTATAATGCAGTCTAATAACCAACTAAGTTTCAAAACAGTAGCATGTTTCTAAGTATTTCAAGAAATATTTGATCGCAACCCTGTGAAACAAAACACCCTAAGAAAATTCATTTTCCTTAAAACCTATTTACAATTTGTGATTTCTCAAATTCTAATGATGCTAGAATAGCAAAAGTTAGAGTGTTGGTAGCTGGTATATGCATGTTCATTTCCTGTGTATCTTGACTCTTTACCCTAATTCATGTACAAACTGTAGCACAAACATTGTTTGCTATTTCACTTTTGGTTGTGATCGTAACACGGGGTCGAAATGATGAAAATAAAGGCTCTGTATTTATGCTTATTTTATTGGCAGAACACCATATTTTACGATCATAACATTGTTTGTTACACATAACCCTGTAAAGAAGCAGGTTATTACTGTTTCATAGCTATTTCAGAGATTTTTGAATGAGAGTCGTAGCTAACTAGCCATGATGGTGCGCTCTCATAAGGGAAAAGTAGATCATCTTTCAGATGATAAGAAACCTATGTAATGTTGATAACATGCATCTATAAAGGGTTATCTGTCCTTAACAATGTTATATGCATAAAAATATTAGGTTCTGCCAACAGAATAACCGTAAATACAGAGCTTCTACGTTCGCCATTTCCACCNAGATGATAAGAAACCTATGTAATGTTGATAACATGCATCTATAAAGGGTTATCTGTCCTTAACAATGTTATATGCATAAAAATATTAGGTTCTGCCAACAGAATAACCGTAAATACAGAGCTTCTACGTTCGCCATTTCCACCCAGTGATACGTTCACATCCTGGGGTGGAGATGGCGAAAGATGT
The DNA here is from genome assembly GCA_001587735.2 of Parhyale hawaiensis. Lineage (NCBI taxonomy): Eukaryota > Metazoa > Arthropoda > Malacostraca > Amphipoda > Hyalidae > Parhyale > Parhyale hawaiensis. The sequence goes on from LQNS02000572.1 coordinate 34,455, forward strand.
TTGTACTCCTGTACATACATGAAGAGGGGTAAAAAGTCTATATACACAGGAAATAAACACACATGTACCAGCTACCAACTGCCCAACTTTTGCTATTCTAGCATCATTAGAATTCGAGTAATCACAAATTGAAAAAAAAGGGTGTCAGGAAAATGAATTTTCGTCGGGTGTTTTTTCACCGTGTCTCAATCAAAAATTTTTTTAAAATACTTAGAAACATGCTAGAGTTTTGATACTTAGTTGGTTATTAGACAACATTATAGGCATCCATATGGTATATAGCTCAGCTCTGTCCATGCCTTTTTCCCCTGTTTTTTGCAGTTCGCCATCTCCGCCCCAGCACTTCGCCAACCATCTCCGCCCCGGAATACACCATAGACAAACTATAACCGCTTGAACGTGTGGACATACGCATCCAAGAGACGGGGACAAAGCGTTATGGCCACTGACAACCTGACCATCGCTACATAACGTAGAGACCACGAGACGGGGACTAACCTGTGATAAACCCCAGCTCACCGGTGATAAACCCCGGCTCTAGATTCTCTCAAACCGAGAAGGTTTGAGCGAACTATCCGGCTACCGGACGCGGTAAGAGCCGCGGCCCAGGGTGCAGTCCAGCAATTCCATTACAGACACCTGATCGATCTTCCAACAGGGTTAAGCCCTACATCGGTCTGTGACGGGTTGATAAATCAGATTATCTGCCTTGTGCGCCTACACTACGGTCAACGCCACCAGCCACCTTACAAGGTTCCAGGGTCCTAGCCCCTGAGACACACAGGGTAGATTCCCTAAGGCACGGCAGAGGCGCAGACTTACACGTTTTCTCAGGTACAAGCATACTGGAAACACAACGAGACCAAATACCCTCGTAGTAAAATCATGGGAAATTTCGTCGTCATGGAGGAATGACTTCAGTGTTGACTCTTAGCCCACAAAAAGGGCGTTCCCGAGAGGCCTAAAAGAAGTTTTTAGACCTACTCGGCTCGTTGACTGAAAACGCAAGCTGACTACCCTTCAAGCTTCGGCTGGTAATCTAGATGAAGATTCTCCATCTTACCCAAGACTGAGATCCACCTTAACTCCCAGCTTCACCATAAGCAAACGTTAGCAACCTGAAGGTGCTGGTTTAACCTTCTGAGTCACACGCTCTAAAGGTGCAAACTTCCACTGGCACTGAAATCCAGAGGAGAATACTCAATTAATGACGTATTACTCCGGCTCCAACAGGAAGTAAGGGGTATTAAGGACTGGCTAAAAACAATAATTGTTTGAGAGATGGAGACAAAAGACAAAAGGATGTGAAAAACCCGAGATACTTCAATTGCGTGGCAGCAAAGATCACCTTTACTTCGCTTTTTCCCCCGTTTGCGATTCACGGAAGTTGGATAAAGAATGAGGCCCTTGCATTCTTCTTAACCCTGTTTCTACGAAAACTCCGCGCCTGCTATGAGGTTCTACAAGAAGCTCATAGGAAACACTATCTTTGTAGTCACTGGAACACACCTACAATATAGTTTCTGTTCTAAGCAAAAGGTTTGGACTATCTATTATCTGGGCATCTGGTTTTTTAGAACCAATGGATGATACAGCAGTCAGGGATTCATTCTCATCGGAGATTTTTCTTTTTTTGGAAGACTGGCTGACATTGTTGAGTAAAGACTCTCCTTTCCCACTCATTGCCAACACAGCCCTGGGAGTCCCAGCAGAAGCTCCCGAGAAGGGTGGGTTCTGCCCTTCCTCCGCAATATGAGCCACCGCAGCAGGAACACTCAGGGCTGAGCTGGAGAGCTATTACAGGCAGGGTCTCCAGAGCACACAGCTGATTGGCGATGAGCAGATTTGAGCTCCTGGGCACAGAAGTCTCCTGCAAAGGTTGTTCATTGTCTTCCATCTCAGTTGGTTTGTCATCAGAATTCCTTGTGTTGAGTGATGGTGCCAAAGGCACATCAATACTTTCAAATTCTAATGTGTCATTCAAATTTTTAGGGTCTCTTTTGTCATCATCACCCTGTGTCACAGTACTTGGATGAACAAATTCATTGTTGTCATCAGTCATCTGTGGGGTATTCATATTTGTTACAGTTTTTACAAGTGGAATAGAGGAGGATGAGGCACAGGATGGATTTAAATTTTCAGAATCAAAGTTTGAGGTATGAGAACTTTTTCCACCTTGAGCCTTCTGAACAAGATCCCGTGAGGTCTCTGCTCAGGGGTTATTTCAGACTCAGTAAAGTCCATACTCTCGAAGTCTGAAATTTCAGAAGATGAGTCTTGTTCTTCAGAACCTTTTCCTTTTTTCTTGTTCTGCTTCATTGTTGCTCGCCTAGCTTTGGTTTTTGCAGCTTACACGACACGTTTTACTTCAATGAAATTGTTCGTATGTCAGTTAGCAGCTTCCGTTAGTTTCAGGCTTATAGAGGACCTTCCAGCACGAAAGCCAAAACGAGACTCTAGCAGCTGGTTTCCTCAATATTGCCAATATATTGCTTCTGGATATTGCCAATACAGCCTCCAGGCTTAAGGGTAGTAGGTATTTCACAATTCAGAAATAGTTTGTTCAAAGTTTGAGTCACACTTTAACTATAGTTAACTTCACTTTCAGAAAATCACTTCACACAAGGCAACCCTAAAACAGAAAGAGAAAAACACACCCCCCCAAAACCGCCAGAACACAGGGCCCCACGACCTACCAAGAGAAACTCTGGCGCCAGTGTCCCGTGCCAACAAGTAGCTAGGCCTGGTCCACAGTTGCTGGAGTTATAGAGGGCAGGGGATCCCTGCTACCCCTAAACTCAGTTGTTCTGGAGCATACTTCAGATTAGGAAATGAAACATGAGGATGAAGTATAAAGCTAGATATAGGGAGATGGGAGACACCAAGTACTAGCTACGGGTTAAATTGTTAGTATCTATATACAAAACTTGTTAGCACACAAATCTAGCATGCCCTACACTCAGCACCCAGAGATCTGAATAGCCAAGGAAGGTCCAGCCTGGCACCCAAGCAGCCTGGAGCTTCACGAGTATTTCAGCTAAGAACCCGTAAACCAGGAGTTAGGTGCCTGAGGGCAATCTCTGAAGGAGCTATGGGGAATGCCTCGACGACTCAAAGATACAGCGCTTTCCTTTACAAAGGCGAACACCTCTAACGAACCCAAGAATCTGCAATGAGGACGACGCTGCACCACCAAGCACCAAGGCCAAAGGTGAAAAGCAAAGGGAAGGTGACAAGAGCATTAAGGTTAGTAATTAATAGATTAGTCTAGCGATAATAATAATAAAAAGCTATATTTTGAACAGGGTTGCGGAGTCGGAGGGTTCACAGTCCGAATCAGACACCAGGCCCTCCAGAATTTCCGACTCCGACTCCTAGGTCCAACTAGTAGATATTTGATGTAAACATAAAACACCTGGTAGCTACATTATGTGAGGGGGCAAAATACTCAATTTTCTACCGATTATTCTGAAATTCACATAGTGTATGTATTCTTGATAGAGAAAAACATTTTACTCCTACAATTTCTTTGATTTAGGCCTTAGTTTTTGAGATAATGGAAGTATATACAGTATAAAAATATACCTATGAATATTTTCTAAATTTCAAAGGAATAGAACTCAATGAGTTTTCATGCTACAATAAAAACAATGACAGTTTTGGAATCCTTGAAATACTCTTGACAAAACTATTGAGCTGGCCTCTCCATTTTCTATTCTGTCCAATCACTAGCTACCTAACTAAAACATAGGGAGAAAATTGGTTTTGGGCTGCATTGAAAAAAAGGGCTAAAATGAAAAATCCCGCTGTATAGTTTTCTTAGGAATGCTTCAAGGATTCTAAAACTGTCATTGTTTTTATTGAAGCATAAAAACTGATTGAGTTCTATTCCTTTGAAATTTAGAAAAAAATGCATGGGTATATATTCATATATATTTCCATTATTTCAAAAACTAAGGCCTAAATAGAAAATATGGGAGTAAAATGTGTTTCTTTAAGAAAAACACTATGCAAATTTCAGGACAATCATTAAAAAATTGAGTGTTTTGTCCTCTCCCCTCACATAATGTAGGTAGCTACCAGGTGTCAAAGTTTTATTTAAATTTTTTTTTAATGTCCTGATGTCCTCAATTTAATGTCCAAACTGTTTCAAGGATCACAAAACTGTCATTGCTTTTTTCTATCATGAAAACTCATTGAGTTCTATTCCTTTGAAACTTAGAAAAAATGTATAACTTGATGAAAATATCAAATAGTGGCTGCCGCGCTGTTCAACTTTCTGGTGGGGTGAGGATTGTAACGATGCAGGTGCAACCTTTAATAACACAGAACAGAAGCAACCTATTGTCAGCCAGTGTTCTAACCCTCGCTTCAGTTCCTATTCAGCTCTCGTTCCAGCCGCACTTTCTGACGGAGCTCACGTAGAGGCTGGGCTATTAGCCTCTACTCCCTTGGGATTACCCTCTGCGTATTGGGCGGACTAATTTCCCCTTCTACCAATTATCGCAGGAGACATCCACTCACCTCTGCCGTACATGCAACACCCTTTCGGCATGATTCACAGGGATTTGGTGGTCAGGAGAACGAGCCATTTGTTCTTCTGGTATCATCTGAAAACTAAGTATGTCTAAATAAGTCACCACCTGCCCGGCCGACGAACTTCTGATGGCACAGCCAGCTACCTTGAGACGCAGAGGATTGTCAAACGTAAGTTGCAACCTTTTCTAGGCGTCGGGAGAGTGGAATAGCGTAACAGCCTCCAATACTAGACTCTGATCTGTTTTTCTTTTATTAAACTATTTCTCGGATTATCCGGGCATCAATATAACGTAGTGTATTGCGGGGCAGAGATGGCAAAAAATTATCAATTCGTCCTAACTTAAATACTTACGGTACAATTTGGCTGCAACGTTACATCAATACATCCCTAAAGTGCACCTACCTGCCCTATAGAAATGAACATTATATCTTGTATAGTTAGGTACTCGCATGCAAAAATCGAAGATTTTCGACCCCCCCCCCTAAATTGGGGTGAAGTTGGTCACGAAACGGGGTGGAGATGGCAAACCAAAAAAAGCAGGAAATAAGGCATGGACAAAGCTGAGCTATATACCATATGGAAGCCTATAATGTAGTCTAATAACCAACTAAGTTTCAAAACTGTAGCATGTTTCTAAGTATTTTAA
>LQNS02000576.1:6090-19166 GCA_001587735.2 Parhyale hawaiensis
TATCTAAATGCCGGTTGAAAATATTATCGTTGGCGATAGAGTGACATGCCTCAATAAATTTTCTATCTTTCCAGTTGTTGCATTGTGACAGTACTTGGGTGTTGTCCCAGGCCATAATGTCCCGAATTTTTGAAGGCACAAACTTGACCTGTGCCGAAAGCTTGGCCAATAAAAATTTGATGTCTGTACTCAGTCTTTAATAACCTGATATGGTTTGAAAGAGTAACTCTCGTCAAGAAGGCTTGTGATTGGTAGATATGTAAAAAGTTTAATGTCAACATTACTTAACAACTATTACGAAAATCGAAAAATTTAGACGAATAAAGTGTTCTTAAAATTCATTTTTACGTATACCGTGCAAGTTTCAAAACAATCTGACTATGAATAAAGAAAATAGACTGGCTCGTCTAAAGTAAAAAAATTGCCTGCTTAGTTTCCAAGATATTTGATTTGAAAGTTCCCATTGTTTTCCTATGGGAGAAAATACCCGGCGACTTGAAGAGACCTCAGGTTAGGAGGTTAGGGTAGGTTCGGCTCGGTTAGGCTAGGGTAGGGTAGAATAAGGTAAGGTAAGGCAGAGTAGGGTGGGGTAGGGTAGGGTGGCTTGGAGGTAGGATGGGGTAGGTAAGGGTAGGATGGGGTAAGTAAGGGTAGGATGGGGTAAGTAAGGGTAAGATGGGGTAAGTAAGGGTAGGATGGGGTAAGTAAGGGTAGGATGGGGTAGGTAAGGGTTGGATGGGGTAGGTAAGGGTAGGGATGGGTAGGATGGGGTAGGGATGAGTAGGATGGGGTAGGTAAGGGTAGGATGGGGCAGGATGGGGTAGGATAGGGTAGGATGGGGTAGGTTGTTATGGGCTGGCATGACGATACCTTATTTAAATATGTATTACTCCGCCGTGCCGTCCCGACACACAATAACTTCATGTACGGCACTTTAGGGTTTGGTTTTCTACGGTCGGACATCGAACCGTTTGGTTGTACGCTACAGATCTTAGGAAATTCTTTTACTTATTACCCTTGTAATTTGAACACATTGTGCATACTATCTAGGAAATTGTGTATAAATAAATAAGTTTCGTTTATGATTAATCCTTTTATTGTTCCAGAGCTATACATACGACCTATGCCTCCATTTGCGCCCTGTTCTTGTTCGATTCTAAACTTTAAGTGCACTTTATGGTCGAAGACTTTATTGCGTCGGCCCATTATATGATAATCGTCCCTTAGACAAGTGTTTTAGAAACTTCTGCTTTGATTCTGGTGTTAGTAATTCTTTCCTGAACTTTGTGAACCGTTTTAGAATAGCTAGGCATGAAGATTTTCTCATATGTAAGTGGAAAAGTAACTCGTGTGTTTTACTGTCACCTCAAGGCTGAAGGGAAATTGAAACGAACAGCTACAAGGTAAGGGTAGGATGGGGCAGGATAGGATAGGGTAGGTTGAGTCGGGTTAGGTTTCTCCAGTGTCTCCGGGTATTTTCTCCTATAGGAAAACAACGGGAACTTTAAGGTCAAATATCTCGAAAACTAAGCATGTGCGAGAAAAATATCCATGGAAAATGTGCTTTAATAGGTTTTTTTTACCTACAGAACACCTTAAAATGTGGAAATTCTATTTTGGACCTAAAGTAAAAATCGACGTTGGCTCCCCTATTGGGACTACAGATCACTCACATCTTGTTGTGTCCTTGGACCTGAACTAGATTGTTCCTGTGGTAGACACCAGGAGAGTGGTGTTCGTTAAAAGCAGTGCTAACTGGAAGTGTATTATTGGAGCAGCAAGGACGTTACCTTGGCGCCAGATCATTGGCAATGAGGATCTTAGGTCTGTGCTTAACGACTTGACTGTGTCTACTTTGGAGAGGTTTGTCCCAAAAAGGACTATTCTTGTGAGGTCTTGGGACAAATCGTGCTTTGACGACCAGTGTTGGTTAGCTTTTGAAGCTAAACAAGTGGCTATTCGGGCTTGGCGGTGTTCGCGTGACCGCCTGTTATGGCAGACTTGAGTAGATCGTAGGGCCCAGGCTAAGCGTGTGTATGAGAAGGCACAGCATCGACAGAGGCAGCGTTCCAGGGAATCTCTGCTGAATATTGACCTTCCACATCGTTGGTGGAGTGAGCTGAATGTTCAGTTTTTAGTGCTGGACCTTCGTTGCTGCCCCTTGTTATTCCCGGGGATGGTATCATTGTTAATCCCTTGGCTAGGGCGGAGCTCTTGTCGGCTCACCTAGACGGGAAGCAGAGTAGAGAAGTGTTGTCATTGCCTCATGGACGTCACCATGAACCTTGTTTAACCTCTTTGGCGTTCAGATCTGGTACTATGAATGTGCTGCTTGAGGGCCTTGATCCTTATAGAAGTGGAGACCCGGTGGGCAGGTTTCCTCTGTTTTATAAGCAGCTTGCTGGCGTTCTCGCCCCTAAGCTTTGAACGATTTTCCGGCGCCTGATACGGTTAAAAAATTTTCCCTGTTGTTTGCGTACTGGGAATATTAATCCCATTCCCAAGGGTCTAGTGTCGCCTTATGTCGCCAACTACCGACCCATTACGCTGACACCCATTTTGTTGAAGGTGTTCGAAAAATTGGTCGTTTGTAAGCTTGGTCGTTTTGCTGAGACTACGGGTTTGCTGCCTGCTGGTCAATTTGCGCACAGAGCTGGTTTGGGCTGTTGTGTCTCATTGTTGTCGGTGTCACACCATTTACAGTCAGCGCTGGATTGTAAGCCTGAGGCACGTCTTGTACAGTTCAACTTTAGCTCGGCGTTTGACAGGGTCAACCACAGGGGGCTATTGTAGAAGTTGGAGTCGTTTGGTGTGAGTGGTAGAGTTCTGTCAAGTATTCGTGATTTTGCTTCTGAGCGAACTCAGAGTGAACCTGTTAACGGTTGTTTGGGTGCTGCAGTCGCGATGGAGTCTGGCGTCTCTCTCAGGGTAGCGTACTTTGCCCGCTGCTGTTCCTTCTGTATACTAGTGACATGCTCTCTTCGCTGGAAAACGCGATGATCAACGATTCTACTTTGATGGCCCCCCAACATGCGCAATGCTGTCACCCAGTCTCTGAATCGGGACCTGTCGCGCATTATTGCATGGTGCTCCACCTGGAGTATGAAGCTGAATGCCAGTAAAACCGAAGTCTATGATTGTCAGTCGGTCTGGGACAACTTTACCGCAGCATCCACACCTGGAGATAGATGATACTTCATTTCAGGAGTCTAGCGCCTTGGAGATACTTGGTGTTGTCATTGTTGGGAAGCTTACGTTTGAGCCCCATATTAGGCGACTGATGCCACGTGCTTCCAGTAAGATTGGGCTCCTGCGTACGGTGAATTCTGTGTTTGGTGACAGTGAGGTTGTCCGCAGATGCTTTTCTGCTGCCTGAGATGGAGCATTGCTCACTAGTCTGGGCTTCAACTGCTGACAGTCACAATTGCGTCTGTGGGACTGACTTGTTAGTTCAGCCAGTAGCAGGGCGAGGATAATGAACCGGTGAACCTATCCCACAGAAGACGGGTGGCCGAACTCTGTATCTTTTATAAGGTGTACAACAATGAAAGGCATTGGTTGTATTCTTCTGTCCCTGCCCTTAAGGTCTTTCCGAGAGCTACACGTGCTGCGGTCGGCGCACACCCTTTCAGGTTGGAGAATGTTAGGTACCGAACTAGTCTGTTCAGTCGGTGCTTCGTGCCGGGTCTGTTAGGGTTTGGAATTCATTGCCGGCATCGGCTTTCGTATTGGCGGGCCGGCATTCAAGTTAGCTGTTACAGGCTTTTTGTTGGATTTCTTTTGGCAGCGTTTCGGCATTTCCCGTGCTGCTAAAAGCTTCATTTGGGTTGTAATATCTGTCCGTGGGGGCTCGAGCGTGAAGTTTAAATAATAACAAACGGATGGTTTTCACAGGTCATGACAGCAAAATTTCTTTATTTAGTTACTCATTATCTACTATATCCCCCCCAAAAAAAAAAACAATTTCGTGAAAGTATCAAAACTTACTCAATTCTTCTATCTGCTCGACCTAAACTGTGCCAAAATATCCAGCAAGTTAGAAAGATGTGAAAACGCACGAAGTAGTGAAGTGACGAACGGAGTTCCCAGCGATCTGTGCACGAGGGCTTACCGAGATGTTCGTCCATCCAAGCCAAGATCTCCGGCTGCTCTGATCGATGATATTGGTAAGCATTCTTCGCAATGTTGTTTCTGTTTTTTTTTTTTTGCATTCTTCAAAAAGTTAAGCAAGCATGCGATAATGTTAAACTTTTTGCATTTTTGAGAGAAGAAGTTGTTTAAATATCATTGATGATCTGTTGTTTTCCCTAGTCATGATAAAGACAAAACGGTAAGTGAGCTCTAAAAATTTTATCAGGTGCGCTGTAGACTGGAGAGGGTCAAGAAGCAAAACTATATCGAAATGTTTTGTATTCGAGGTCATAACAATTTCGCTCAGGGAGGCAGCTTCCCACACGCTTATATGGGAACAAAAATATGCTCCCTTATCGAAGCCGATAAGCGATTCGATGCCCTGCTGTTTAACATAGGCTAGTGCCGGTGACTTGTATACGCGCTTTATCGTATTTTGCTAGCTTTTCGCACAATCATTCCCACGCTGCTGGTGTCCTTCGACAGATTGATAACTGAACGTTACATTTTGGTCAGATTTAGCAAGATCTTTCCAATACAATTGGCAATTTAAGCAATGTATTTTTAATTATTCTATCCTAATAATGGCACGAGCGAAATAATTTTCCACTAAGGGCACTTTCAATTGAGCGTCCAAAACAAGCGTTTGAGGCCTGAATTGTCTGGATCTTAAGCAAGTGCGCTAACTTTGAAGCTAACTTTGAATTGAGTTTCATAAGTTGACTCTCAAGTGGTTAATTAGGTTACCAGTAAGTTTTTGTCATACTCCCACTCGAAGCTGAACATTTGAAACCATTACACCAATAGATATTTATGCGCTCAACACGAATTTGTAGGTCACAGCCGTCAGAAATGCTTCGGTCTGAGATACTGATGTGCTAACTGTAGCAATATATCAGTATAGAAACTCAAAACGGCGTGTCGCTTGTCTGAAAAAACGTTTGCCGAACAAGTCCTACGCTCTTAGCTCTCTACCGGGCAAGTGACCGTACATGGTCACTTGTATATTGTTACTCTTACGTTACGTCGCTTCTCGGCCTTTTGGCCAAGATCAAACTATAGTCCCTGTTCTCTTCAGCTTAACCGTAACAAGTAATCCATCATTGGATATGAAACTTCTGGATTTATTGTTGGCAATCAGCTGTGACGTCCCCTGGGGCCCATAGAACATTGGGTTAGGTTAGTCACCATTCCCCCAGTGGGACCCTCTAGGTTACCTTAGCCATTAGCTAGGCCTTCGGGACGTCTGTCTTTCGTGCCCCTTTTGCTTCCTTCCCGTCTCATACTCTTACTGATCTTTCTTCCATCGTTATTCCTTTTCTTTCCCGATTTGCTGTTCGCGTGCGCGTTGATCCTGTGTGGAATCACTTACGTGCATGGGTTCCACGTGTCTATCGTCGTACTATATGTCCCTTCTTTCTTCCTCTGCGATGTCGCTTTTGTTGTGGAAACGGAGACTTAAACTTCTCAATACGACGAGCATCAATGACGTTCCCCAAGATAAGTTAGGAGTGGTTCCGAAAAATTTTCGCAAATTACGACTACAACGCGCTGGTCACGACATTGTTGGTCTCAACCGAGATACACTATGGCTGAAATGTTTCTTTCGTTTGAAAGAGCGATTAAATGTATGGTTTTTGCGTATTAGCTATGTGCAAACTTTTACTTTAAAAGTAAAAAGCTTGTTTCTGTGATGATTTAGTTTAGTGCTTTCTTTGGCAATATTAATTAGAAAATCATATCAAATAATATAAACATTTACTTAGACGAACTGAGCTCAATGAAATCAATATTTTAAAAACTACTCATTTCCTACGGCTGTAACCTATAATATCGTGTTCAATTCTTCTGTATTTAGTAGAATAATGGTTTAAAACTCTTAAGGTTTGAGTGGGTGACAGTAAGAAACAAAAGACCTGGTTACCTAACTGGGGCCGGATGCTCAAACGTATCATAAAGTTACGTTTATCGTAACTGTACAGTTGCAGGCACAAATAAAGTCACACACTGAATCAAGTTTTACCATAAGTTTGTGAAAATCGGTATAAAGAAGAGATGAAATCAGAGCAGTAAACTGGTAGTTCTTCACAGCACTGTACAGCGTACCGTATACGTCACTGTAACTTATGAGACGTTCAAGTATCCTACTCTATAATTCTAAAAACTATCAGCTGATTCAACCTAATAGAGGTGTGGGCAAGTCAGGCCTCGAAACCCTAATTTTGAGGCCAATGGAACGCGCTCTCAATACTCAAACCTCCGAGCTCGAAATTTGTTTCAAACATGTTTAAGAATTGGACTCATGATCAGGCATTCGCATACACTCGAACAGACAGCGGCGGCAGTAACTACGAAGACGTTTCTGCTCGTTCGATGCGCGCGTGTGCCAGGATTGGCAGCAGAGATAACTTGCAGTAATTACAGAAATATAGGCCATACTCTGGTTTGTGGCATACGATGCAGGAAGGGCTTAACCACAATGTGTCTAGGGAAAGCCGAAGTAAGTGTGAAGTGTCGGCCAAAGCTGTTGGGATCTTCTGCTGCCATGCACCACACTTGGCAATCCTACGTTCAACAAAGGTGTGGACGTTCAGTTCCCGCCTCGTTCAGCTTGACGTGTGAAGAGGAGCTTCAACTATCATGGGTATCGACCTTCACTGACTCAACGAGATGAATACCTCACTGAACGTCCGCTGGTGATTTAAGCTTGTGATTATCAAGGTTGCCACTGGCATTGAATATCAAGTGGCAAGAATTCTTGAGACTTTTTAAGAATTAATACATCGGTTCTTCGTATAATTGAATATATTTTAGCATTATTTTACAGTGAACATAACGCTTCGATATCTGGATGGTAACTTCTAAAAGCCTTCAAGTTCAAGATTTGTGGCGAGAGGACGTCTTTCAAAGAAAGATTCACTAACAATTCAACTACCATTAAACTGCAAATACTCAATATTATAGCTGAGAAATTTTTGCTTCAAGATCAGAATCCCGTAGAGAAATTGCTAAACTTGAGCAAATTTCTGAGTGTGGGTGGAAGCTGCAGCTCTCGATGAACCTGAAGCTAATTTTCCATACGGTGAATTCTAAATAATTCAAATCCTCGGTTGCATGAAAACATTCTAGAAAAACTCAGGTAAGTCATTGATTGTTTATTCCTGGAAGGAACAAACAAGTTACGATGCTCAGCAGAATTAAAGCCGGGAAAGTTAATCTTTTGTTCTTCCTAGTTTGCAGTTGCACAAGTACTTTCACACCGTAAGCAAATTATTATAATGAATGTGTGATCAGTCAAGACGTACCATCACAATTTCTTCGCCTTTATATATGACAGTCGGCCTCACTAGTGTATAAAATCACTGTACTTTTGCCATCATGAGCAACCTGGTCTATTTTCCGCCTATCGGGATTTAAAGACAGGATGGTCGCAGTCTCCAGGCTTTCCTAATTTTCACCAATTTTCTTCAAGCGGGAATGATGATGGCCAGATAAACAGATAAATACGGAGTGGTTTTCACTAATAGGTTTGATTCTGATGTCAGATGAGAAAGTGAATCAAAAATATGCCCACTATTCTCCGATGCTCTGAGGAGGACTTGGTGAAGAGATCATTGGGTACGGAGTATTGTTGTTCCTAATTTTGTGCAGGCAGTTCAGTAAACGCCCTTCGATATTTTCTATCGCTTTTGGCAGTGCAGTCGATGAGTGATAAAAAAAATCGCATATTACCTAACTTTCACACCGTCAACAACGTGTTTACAGCACATGCCGTGTGAATTCGGTCAGGTGACGCACGACATATCAGGTCCCGTATATAATGCAACCAAGTCGAACATCTGCTGTTGTGTTCAGATGCCTGGCAGCTACTCAATAACCGTAAGTGTCTTAATGAGTTGTAAGATATCCGTAAGCGACGTGTACTCGTTAATTTTTAATATTCAAAAATGCAACGTTTTATGTAATTATAAAATGAACATTCTTTCCATACAGTTTTTTGAATTCTAAAGTGAGAAAGGAAAGTGTTTTAAAAGTAGTGGTTTGTCACGACTCTCGCAAAATTCATAAGTGAATTAAATTATCGACAATGGTTGCATGAGGCTTTAAATGTCCCGATGGACTTGACTTTACGTTTCACTAAAACGTTGCGCGTCAGTGTTTCCTCTCGTAGATTAATAGACAGTTTTGAAAGCATTATTCTTCTTCTTTAAAACGTTGCCGTTACATCAAGGATTTAATTATGACAGTTACAAGAAAACTGTGTTCTTTTATCACAAATGCAATGTTGAAGAAACTTTGCCAACAAATTTCAATTTATAATTTTCGGTGTAGTGAGGAAATACTTGATACAATAATTATAAACAGTTACCGTGTTTTCACTCCTTTAATATCTACGCTACCTTTCATATTCACGTAAGATTTTATAAAAACGTGTGATGAAAATTTATTTGTTTATTATTAACCCTAGAACTTTACGATATATGCATACATTTTTTAATACCTTGCAATTATATGCGTACAAGGGTTTCATTTTATCATGAATCTAAAGAATGGAATGTCTTGATCGACTACCAACTACATTACTCGATACGACAACAACCCTTTTGACCAACTGCTGGCTTCCGCAGCCAGACGACTTCTTTGACCATATCCAGTAAAGGGAATAAATGTTGCTTTTTAATTACTTTTGTAGGTAATGAAAATACAAATAACTGTCATAAATGCATTTTGGGGCGTAAAATCCAAATCTACTAATGAAAACATGAAATTTGTTGATATACAAATTTCTTGTTTTAATTATCAGTTTCGGATTCTACGACCCAAAATGCGTTTATAACTGTTATTTGTATTTTCATGTTTTCTTTAATGGTTGTAAATTACAGTGGGTTTCGTCGATCAAATACCTTGGAATTAAAATTGACTCAAAGCTTAATTTCTTCAATCATGTTAATGAATTTTGTGGTAGAATTAGTAGGGCTAGGGAAGCCATACGTGCGGTAAGCAGATTCTTAAATAAGCAGTCACTATTGACGCTTTACTATGCACTAGTGTACCCCCATTTGATTCATTGTATCATTGTGTGGGGAGGATCATCAAACAATATACTGCGGCCATTAACAATTGCAATTAATGATACACTTAGAGTGATGCTAAATGTAAAGCGTGACCGGAATAATGTGCCAGTAATGTCCATCAATTCTACGTATGTCAACTTGCGACTGATGAAATTTCCTGAGGTCTACAATTATTTCATATTGAAATTTCTGTGACCGGCACTCTATAATGACACTAGCCTGTTTGAGCAGCATTATCGGGTATTGATACCTACTCATTACATTACACAAGATAACAATTTTAATTTGCCAGTTAGAAGGCTTGAATTACAAAAACGTTCGACAATATACCAAAGGGTTAAAAGTTATAATAAATTACCCGACTTTCTTAAAGAACCAATGTCCCACTTCACGTTCAGATAAGATACAAGGAGTTTGTTCCTGTGTTCTCGATAATCATGGTAATAATTTGTTGTACTTTGCGACTTATGCTTGTGTCTCCGAATGCTGTGAGTACCCACGCGACTTAGGACGTTACTGACAGGAGTTGGTCTCGTCCTCACGTTCATAAATAAATAGATACATTTCCTTTTTGCGTACTGGATATTATGCCTGATTTGTTCTTTCTATCGCCAGAAGCATTGTATTGGTGGATGCTGTTCGTTAGATACGTGTGAAAAGGCTTTGAAATTGTTAACTTCAATAATTGCAAATTATGTCATACATTACGCGTTACTGAATTATTTCGAAACCATATTATCGCAAAACAGTCATGAGTAGTTAGTATCATTTTATGTGGGATTGTGTGGCTATGGGGTGAAATACTGGTTTATTGGAGAAATAATGTATTTAACATGGTATGGCACATTTCTGTTTTATGGAGTTGCATTACCTGTGCACTTGTAAATTTGCCTGTTATAATCTTAAGTCCTTAAATTTGTCCCACGTAATTAACTGATCTGAAAGACATAAAGGTTTAGGTGTTACATAAATAGCGCGTTAAAGTGGCCGAGCGTAGTTTGATTTGATAGCCAATTAATGTTTCAGCGTGGGTCAGGCGCTCGGTCACTGATGGTGAGAGCTGAAACCCTTGGGTTCTACCCCACTCTACTCATCTCAAGTTAACTTTATCCAAGAGTACCTTCTAATGTTTCTCTTCCAACACGGATCTTGCAATCAAGCGCAATCTCACATGTAATATACTATTTTACTAGGATACCTAAGTTGGTAAACAGATTATTGCATAGCTATTGTACTTTATTGATCTACATTGCCTAACGAATGTTGACTACAATTATTCATTGTACGACAATGTACGTGCATGTTGCGCAGGAATGCTGAATTTGAGGTCCTGATTTATTTTATTGACAGAATTAAGGTACAATGTACCGCTGATGTATGTGCAAAGATTGCTGTTGTCTTTTAACGTTGACAATGCCTGTAAACAAAGATTTGATTAGGTTACCTAACGTCATTTATTGTCTTAGCGTCCCATAAGTTATTACTTTCAGATGGGCGTATTTTCTATTGATAGCTTGTTCATCTGTATTTTTCTGTATGATGAAAGGGAATAGATAAAGGTGTGTAAAGGTGTGTAGCTATAGCATATATATATATATAATTTTTCATGTTTTGGAGTGGAAGCAGTGTTTGTAAGGTATCAATTTTACATTATAAAGTAGTAGTTTTTGGTTAAACTTCCGTGTACATAGAATACTCTAGATTGCTCCAGTATGTTCTCCGTAACTCTAGTCAACCTAAAGATTGATACCGGGACATTCTGCAATCATTGCCGATAGAGATCGGTTCTAAGTACGTATAACTGCAACGTAAGGAATAGACTAACACACTGGTTATTAAGCTTTGGAAAGGTTAAAAAATGTTAAGAAAGATCTCCAGTGACCTAAACATCTCATTTATTACAATTCGTTCATTCCTAACAATACTTAAAAGACTTGGTACTGTTGAGAACCAATGCTGGTCAGGTGCTCCTAGGAAAATCTCTCCAAATAAAACTTTGAAAAATCCAGTGGCCAGTCGAGAAGATACTCAGAATGAATTGCATTTATCAGTTCACACACAAACGAAGGTCACGTAGGCCAAGGTAGACACCACTCCTTTCGAAACGGTTCAGAGATGCGAGCATGAGCATTGAGATGAGCCAATTTTTTGGAGGAAAGCGTTTTAGGGATAAATGAAGCTGCCCCTTAGGAGAAATGCGATGGGCCAATTGGCCATAAGTTCGCCCATCGTACGTAATGGGGAGCAGCGCCCCGGGGAGAGGGGTGTAGGTTACCTTAGCCATTACCTAGGCCTTCGGGACGTCGGTTTTTGGCACCCACTTTGCTTCTCTCCGACTTTATAGTCCTAGATATTCTTTTCCCGCTTGCTGTTGTTCCCCATGGGCGTTGATCCTGTGTGGGAACACCTTCGTGCATGGGTTCCACGTGTGAATCGACATATTATATGTCCCTTCTTTCTTCCTCTGTGAGATCGTCTTCGTGCGGAAACGCAAGCTTCAACTGTTAGCTATAACTTGCAGGTGAAGCTAACATTGAGTTTAGTCGTAATTCTCGCAATCATGTATTGAGGAAAGACCTGTCGAAGCGCACGTACCAAAGAACACAGTACCAACGGTCAGATTTGGTGGTAGTATGATGATTTGGGTTATGGTTATGCGAGAGGAGTCGGAAGACTGTCAATCATAAACCGTAACGTAAGCCGAAAAATATCTAGTGATTATTATTGAAAATTTAGGGCCTCCTGTCGAGAACCTTGGGCTTCCTCCTGATTAGATTAGACTAGACAATCACAAGCGCACTACAGATTTTCCAGTATGACAATAATCACAAGCGCTCTAGGACTATGAAGAACTGGCTTGATGAAAACAAGTTGGACATCTTACAATGGCAGAGTTAGTCCACTGATGTGAATCCAATAGAGGAAATTAAAATCTGGGAAAGAAGTCCCAGAATTATCACAAATCTGAAGCCAATTTGCTAGAAAGAATGGAACAGAATTCCGACTAAAGTATGGCTTAAGTTGAAAAAATAACCTCACGAGTACAGTAGGACCTACTTGTTGACGATATAACAATGCATTAGTATTTAGTCATTTTGCCATTGTTATCAGTGACTTTCCCGAGTCTTTCTGGCATGCTCTTAGGCAAATATTGACTTACATCAGATTTATCTAAGTTGAGAGTGTAAGTTTCCGTTCCCACAAATAAGGCGATTACAAACTGGAAAAAAGTAGGGACAAACGATATTTCGATAGGAACGTGGAACCCTTGCAGGAGGGTGTTGCCACACGGGAACAACGTGCATGGGAATATCATGTAAAGAAAGAAGAGGAAGATGAGAATAAAGTATCATTAGTAAGATGATGGAAAGAAATAAAATGGGGACGAAGGGAAGACTGTCGAAAATCTAGCTGTGGCTAAGGTAACATACGGGGTCTTGAATTAGATTTTACTACATTGAAGAGTATAGCGTTTGCTTCACCGTGAGCTTCAGCTTGACTGAACTTATAGAAATTTGTTTATGGGGTTGCTGAAATTTCTGTACGGGAACTAGTTTAGTTTACATGGTTAGGTTCGTGGAACTTGACGGGTAGGTATTTACACAATAGACAGGGGCGCGGAAGATTGGTCGATGTTCTAGGTGGGGCGTTCAGTTTTTATGTACATTAATTATAAAATACGTAAGTCAGATTGAGTTTGTGCAGTGTCTGTTATAGTGAAATTGCGGCAATGAAGTGGGTGGTGGTTGAGTTCACAGTGATCACGAGGGCTGGAGTGCTGTCTGACAGTTAGAGGTCTGTTGGTTCGGAAAGAAAAAATGACTTTACAGCGAATGAATTTGTAAGAGCAAATTTGAATTGAATTTGTGG
>LQNS02000579.1:5297-17137 GCA_001587735.2 Parhyale hawaiensis
TCCCCAGCATCTGGAGGACTAACTTCCGCTGGTAAGATGATATCCGCGCTACAATGGACGCTAAATTTTCAGTCGCCATAAATTTGGTGACCCGACATGGGAAGTTCTTGCCAGTAAGAGGCCAAGCGCCATTTGTATCCTTGAGCATAGAATCTCGCCAAGCAATCTTATCAGGAATATTAATCGTCCAGAAAACATGGCGCGCTTCTTGGCCGAGCGGCAGACGGCGAGTTTGTTTTTCTAATGAGATACGCAGGAAATGCGGAGCCAGGCGCACCGCAGAGCTGCAGACATGTCTATTCCATATGAGAAATAAATGAGCTTATTAATATTATTTTGCATGGTTTAGTATATATATAACATGGGATTTTCAATCCAGGTACCGCATTATCATTAATATATTAGTTGTTTAGGCCGTAAATTAGTTAAAGCCAACAATGGTGATGCAAGAGAAAAAAGGAAAGGGACATGTTGTATGTCGATAGAAACGTGGAACATATGCACGAGGTTGGATCAACGCGCATGGGAACAGCAAGTCGGGATTGAAGAGGAAGAACAGCACAAAGCATCATCAGTATCAGTGTGAAAACGGGGGGAAGCAAAGTTGGCACGAGAGACAGACGTCCCGAAGGCCTAACTAATGGCTAAAGTAACCTACAAAATTCCCCATAACATAGGATCAGCGAGCCTAACTAACCTAACCCTACAATCCATCCTATGCCCCCTGAGAGGGGGGGGGAGGCAGTGCGATGATAAAATACTTTATTTTTGTTATTTCTAGCATTTCATATTGGTTTAAATGTCTCTATCTCCTTCAGCCTGATTTAAAAATTCAAGACAGAAGGGATATGTAGCATATCCTGAATATGAAAACTACGCTATATCACGTACACTGAGCGTGTGAGCATATTGAGTTAAAAAACAAGGAAAAAATATGGTAGGTAGCAACAAAAAAACAACGAAAGAAAGGCCCCAAAAGGCGCAAGGATAGTAAAGCTTACTGGCGAACATGAGCCTAGTAACTTAACCCAAGGAAACATTCCTCGCATGAAATAACCGTAAATTAGTTAAAGCCATTGATACTTTTCATCTTCCACTAACAGAAAACATACTCTTACCTTATCATGATCTATATTATAATTTTGCTTGAACCTTCGTTTGGCAGTTAGTACGATCATGACTCTCACACCAGTATTAGATAGAGAAAAAAATTGGGAATCTTTGAGGTATCCTAGATACAACCTGGGAAGGGATCAATAGGAGATGGAGTCAAGTTCGAATTTGAGCTGCTGCTGGGCAGGGCTTAGGTAGTAAATTCACTGCCTGACTTGGAACATTTTTCACTCTTCGTATGCATGATACGGGTCCGAGGGCATCATAATGGAGGAACACTTCCTTTGTCTTGTAAAATTTTCACAGGTTCCTTCAGCATACGTAGATGTCATTAAGGAACTTAGGCTATTGTTCTATGGAATTTCCACAGGCTTGAGCTAGTTCTTATTAACTCGACTGAGTTGTCGTAGAATATGTACCGATTACTTTCTGCATATGGATACGCTTGAACGTTATCCTGGAACACTAGCCAGAAATCTCTATCGGTAGGAATGCGGTTTGTTTTACCCACAAATAATGTACAGTGGTAAAGCTTTTACCTTTACACGCTTACTTGGAGAGGTTAACATGAAATACGCAACCAAATAAGACAAAACACACTGGTTGTTACTATTACGGTTTGATTTCGCTACTCACAAGGTATCTGACGTCCGCCTTAACTTGACCGTGCCGCAGGATCTGCAGGGCAGCGCCTTTGCCACTACGCACATCACCTCATTTCTACCTTATCTTGATTTCACAAGGCATCACGTCGCTTGCATACATTCATATCCTGCCGGTGATGGCTACTACCGGCAAACTTTTGAGGTTTTACGATCTTCTTGACGCTTAATATCACTCCGGTGAACCGTTACCTGCAATGGATGACATCTGAATCTCTGGCTAACAGCTCGCATGGGTTACCGTTACAAGTTAAACAGAAATCAGAATTTACTCTCAAGTTTCAACATCTCAGTTACTGCATTTCTTGATTTGTTAGTGCACCTTGACTTGATATTATTTACTTAAATCTTGAACGAAAATATTATCACATCTCTCACTTCACCCGGCGGTGTTTTTTTTTTTTTTTTTTTGTCAGTGCCACTACACATCTTAGTGCGCCTCTGATTAATTTCAATGCGCCCTTCATAATTTACCTATGTCTAAAATGAAAATAAATACAATGAGCTCGAAAGTAGTGTAAAAAGGGCAGAAATCATGTATAGTTCTACTGCATTTCTGAACAAAGAACAGTATACATAGAAGTGCAGATTTTGCTAGTCATGTTTTTTTTTTTTTTTTTGCTTTCATCTTCTTTTCCTCTTCCTCCTATTTCCCTCGTCTTCCTCCTTCCCTTTCCCCGTCCCCCTTTCTTTTCTACTCTTCGTAGTGCTGTTACTCTACGATTGGCAAGTGGCCCGTGAGGAAGACAATCTTTTAAAAATATACCGTCTTAATGGGCCCAAGCATATTCCCAACTACGCAAAAAAAAAACTCTCCACGGCCGCAGAGCTATGGAGGGAGACTTGTACTTTATAAGAAGATCGATGCATGCCTCTATGTGCACTGAGGGAAACAGCCCCAGGACAGAAGGCTTTCCTAGGAGAGCTGCCAGTAGTCCATATGGCCTTCCTCAGGACACTAACCACCTCCTACTTCTGGTCGGACTGCTATATACCAAAGATAACCCTAAACATCTCGTTCTTGACACCTTGTTCTTTAACTTGGCCCCCTTTATGCTGGGACTGGGAAGGTATGGCAAACCCTCTTCCTTTGGCTTAATCATTTTCTGCAGCTCCTTATTGTGATCCTGGACTTAATAACGTCTATTTGCTGATGGGCAGTAGTAGTATTCTCCTTGTTTAAGCCTCCTTACCCTCAAAGTACACTGTGATCCAAAGAGAGGACGAAATAAGGGTTATGAAGAATTCAATTAAGAGAAACGTGGAACCCACGCACTAGTCAACGTGCATGGGAACTGAAAGTCTGGAGTGAAGAAGAACAGAACAAAGCATCTTCAGTCGGAGTATGAAGACGTAATTAGGCAACGTGGGCGAGAAAGACAGACGGCCTGAAGGCCTAGCCAATGGCTAAGGTAACCTATACAATTCCCTGGAAGCGCTACTCCCATAACTTAGGATGAGTGAACCTAACTACCCTAACCCTGGATCCTATGGCCCATCCTGTGCCCCGAGGGGTCTGCTCAGGGATATCCTCTACACGAGATAAAGGGTGAAGTTAGGATGGAGGCCAGGAGGTTGCTGTCCTCAATGAGATTGCGTTAGCGGCAGCAAGAGACGAGCTTGGCGGCTTGAGCAAGGCCACCTAGATACCCTGTGTCTAGGTGGCGTTGGCTTGAGCCTCACCTCTCATAAGATATGCAAAGTCATCCCTCAGCCCCAATATTTCTACCATGTAGCCAACGTGTATGTATCCCGTAGCAACGTCAGCCCCTCTACATTCCCTCTCATCCCTCCCATGCAAATTTCTGAACTCCGCCACTGCGAGGCGAGCCTGTTAGTTCTCACACTCTCTGCACTTTCTGAGTAGGGCCTGCACGAAGAGCCTAGGGTATACCAGGTCGTCGTTGTTGGCATTCTCGTCCGCAGAAGGTGGGAAGCAGTGAACAGTCTATGAACCTTCACGTCTCTAAGAAATATATTAATCTAATTGCATCCCTAAATAGTCTATGAAGTTCACAGCAGCATCCTATGCCATACGAAGATAAAATATATTTTTCTCCGTAGGTACAATGAAAGTTTTCATGAGCTAGCTGCTAATACTATTACATTACCTACTGGTATTTTGCTACATAGAATACATATTACTAGGGTTGTGACTTTGCAAAATATGCACGCATATTCCGTCCAATGGTATGACTGATGTTTAATTTCTTACATAAAATATGATGCCTATGCAAACACATCACTAGTATAAACTATGGGAATCAAAATTCAGTCATACAATTAGACAAAATATGCGCGCATATTTTGCCAAGTCTCAACCCTACATATTACCATAAGCTAAGCAATTAAAAATCCCTATGCGATTAAGGACACGTTGGAATATCCTTCACATCTATAGAGCACTCCTGCAGATACAAGGTTGTGAACTACACTGGGTGTTTGCTGACACTCATACAATATTACCAAGCAAGTGATACACGAATGAGAAGACGCTCATTACGCAGAGTTTACTTGAGTTAGGCTCGAAAAGTGTTGTAGGCAACTGTTTGTAAAGGGGGTAATATTGGGCGACACTTGAAGCGAGAGCATTAGCGCATTTGGCTGATCATATCACAAACAGATTCCAGAGCAACTGAAGAGACTCTTACCCAAGTTGAGGACGTCTATACTTAGCCCCGAGTTTGTTTACCTGAGAGACGCGCCTGCCGGAGCTCAAATCATCATAAGGAAAGCTAAATTGAACTGTATACGTACAATCATTATATCAGTTGATTACTCCAGTTTTAGTTAAGTCATGGTCTCGTGGCTTTTTTTTCTTTGTTTTTACTTCTTTCCCTAGATGTTTCCTAATGTTTACCCTACACAAAGTGCTCACCAACTGCCGGCTACAGTAGTTGCCATATTAAAGAACAGATGAAAATACATTAAACGTCGGTGAATGAACATTCATGAAGTATCGTTGAAAGAATCAGAACTAACATACATGACAGTTGTGAAACATTCAGTACTGTACTAAGATATTTGGCGAAAAAAGTGCTACTTTTGCTTGTTTCGATCTGAAAGTTCCCACTACCTGAAAATGTACTTTCACATATCATATACACAATACTGAAGGTCTCAAAGTTTCATTCAATTTCCTTTGGGAGTCCGAAGGTTGAGGGTGAAATCCCAAGATGTTCAGAAATGACCTAATGAGTGGCAGCCCTGTGAGAATTTTTTCTGTTTTTTAAGCGAGGGACCAAAAAGAGGCGCAATAAAATTGTCATACGCCGTTCCTTGGTGCGCCTTTTTCAAGAACTTTGCGCCTCGCGCCGGTCCGCCCCAATAAAAGCAATACGCTTCGGGTACATGGGCGCAAGGGGCGCACTATGTGACGCAATGCCCAGCCCTGGCTAAAAATAGGCTTTGGTAGTTAAGTGTAGGTTAGTTAAATATAAGTAAATTATTATTACTTAAGTATAGGTCAGGTTGATTAGGTTGGATTTCTTAGGTATAGGTTAGGCTAAGGTTAGATAAGAATTGATAGGTTAGGCTTTGTTCCGTTAATCTAGAATAGTTGCTTAACCTGACTTTAAGGCACGCATATTATACCTAAACCTCAGGTAGACAACACAGACACACTACACTGGCACCCTAGGTACCTATTTTCCTAAGAACCACGACTTTTGCTTGATGAATTCACAAAACACAGTAGCCGAAATATCGCACGGCCAGCTTCCAAAAAAGACACCGACAAAGTTCGAGAATGGACTTGCACTTTTCATAGCTCTATCGCAGTCAGGCCCCGCCTCAAATGTAAAAAGACCAATTTTTTTTAGCAGAAATATGTCACGAAGGAAAAAACGAATTGCAGCAGTTGAAGTGTCTGCGTCCAGATGGACAGCATGGCCAAGATTACTGCAATAAGGTCATAGTGTGAAGTGTTGCCATAATAGATAGTAAAATTTTGTAACAGATATTCTATAGATAGCTGCTCTAAAGAGGGAAAGAAGAACAGAAGCAAGCATCTTCGGTAGAAGGGTGAAAATGGAAGGAAACAAAGTGGGCACGTAAGACAGACACCCCCAAGGCTTTTAGAAAGTAGTCCATGCATGGGTGTCCCTGGGGACGCGACGAACCTATAACTACCCTAGCCCTATGATCCATCATATGCTTCTGAGGGATATTCATGTCGCTAGTGCGCCGGAAATTGCGTAGTCTCATTTAATACAAACTGTTATTGTCCTAAAACAGACGATCAGTTATTACAAGTCCAGCGCACTGGTTTATATAAAAAGCTCTTAGTTCGAAAGTGAACCATAATCATATTGACTTTTGACATATCGTGATTCTGATATTCACAGAAAAATAATTTAAAAACATCCGTTGTAAATAAATGGTTAATGAGATATCGAATAAATAATTTATGAAGAAATCCCTAATGACGTGTGTACACTAACACAAGAGTTGCCCATCCACTCAACTATTCCCTTTGGTGGTCACTTTGCCGTTGCCAGAACTGACGACTGTTGAATATCACATTAAAATTATGCTGTGTTGCAACTGTAGACTAATTTGAAAATAGGAGGTATACCTTACCTTGATGATACTTTGGACGAAGTCCAGGTGACGTTATGTACGCTACCCATCTTGCAGAGGTGATGCTGCAGTTCATGACCAGCGGGGTGGCTAACAGCGAGTTATCCCCACAGTTCACGTAGCCGCTTACAGCAGGTTTATCTGGCACTTTCAGTAAGCATGCGTCCAGTAAGTTTTTAAATTTCGCAGTCTCGGTACCGGTGGCGAGCTCAAAAGCTTTGGATTTGCTGCTTGTTATAGCGTACAAACTGCAAGAAACCACTCATATTTTAGACATTCATCTTAGTTGTAGAGCCCCGTACCAGCTGAAACCTTGTTTTCTGCAACGTGTAAATTGGCTGTGGAGGGGTAAATTTTTACGCTTGTGTGGACGTACCAAAAATAATAAAAATACCTTCAATTCAAATGTTATTGTCCTAAGGATTCACCAGAACCACTTCCTACGCCAAACATGGAGCGGCTATTCACAACAAGCTAATTAGTTCTCGTATGCTAATATTTTGTTATTTAAAAAATTTTCACACATGAGAAAGGTTAACTGAGGCTTAGACAGGTTCCGCTATATAATACTTTTATTCTATTTTACCTTAATTTCAGAACAGTTTTTATAAGTATCTCGAGAACCATTTTAGTTTCTTTTTCAGCGAATTAATAGCCACTAGATTCACTATACGGCAAATTGCAGAATGATTATGGCGTACATCCAAAATTCACCCCTTAAGCCTTTAAAATACGGCAGTATTTAATGAATGAAAATTTCATGGCAGAAAAGTGACCAATCTTTAGCAGCTTACAAGTGCAAAAATCGCTCGCTACATCGAACTACGAAATGAAGAGCCAACAAAATGAATTTCCGAGTATCAACTTTGAAGGCCTGTCTACACGTTAGTCTTTTGAACGCGTTCACTCATCCACTCGTCCGAATATTATGCAGCGTCGTTGTCGACACAACTTTGTGTAAGCCGCAAAAAAAATATTGAAATGTTAGCCTTCCAATGAGTTTCCCTGGCAAGTGTCACCAGACAGTTACGGAGAACACATCAAATTTGTGGCGAAATAAAATCTAAAATCAGTGCATGTACGACATGAGAATCAGTGAAGACGTTAAACACATTAACTTGTAGACCGCTCCTAAAGGTTCATTCACACAAGACTTTTCGCCCACGTACAAACTTAAAAACATTTGAAAATTTCGTCGTGTCCCTGCAATTGTGTCCGACTTGGATTTATGAACATCAGTTCATTTGTCTGTTTATGAGTGAATAATTTGAGTAGTTAAATTACTGAACGCCAATACCACTAAATTAAACTGTAACGTTTTCCTGAAATTATCTAAGTATGCTACATATCATCGCTCAAATACTGTTTGCGTTTGAAATTGTTAAAAACTCGATATTGACGACCCAAGCTCTACAACCATTAGGACTGTGAACTTTTTTTTTTGGTGTCTTCATGCTTATTATTCCTTCAAGCATGGATTTCTCAAATACCACCCAACTCAAAACAAACTTACGCCTAAAACAAACATTTAGCGGGACAGTTAAGATCTTTCATCAACAATTTACAGAATTTATTAAGATGGGCACCACTCAGACGCTACAGGGCCATCTGACCGTCAACAGCACCCCACCCAAGCGCGACTCACTCGTTTGGTAGCGGCGCATCATCTTCGAGGGTATTAGCGCCCCAAGGGCGACTAATGGTAAACTAAATCTGTGCGACTAGAGGAAGCCACTGTGGCGTCACACTAATGGTAAACTAAATCTGTGCGACTGGAGGAAGCCACTGTGACGTCACACTAATGGTTAACTAAATCTGTGCGACGGGAGGAAGCCACTGTGACGTCACACTAATGGCTAACTAAATCTGTGTGACGGGAGGAAGCCACTGTGACGTCACACTAATGGTAAACTAAATCTGTGCGACTGGAGGAAGCCACTGTGACGTCACACTAATGGTTAACTTAATCTGTGCGACTGGAGGAAGCCACTGTGACGTCAC
Source organism: Parhyale hawaiensis (assembly GCA_001587735.2). Classification (NCBI taxonomy): domain Eukaryota; kingdom Metazoa; phylum Arthropoda; class Malacostraca; order Amphipoda; family Hyalidae; genus Parhyale; species Parhyale hawaiensis. The sequence continues at coordinate 13,655 of LQNS02000579.1, forward strand.
AAGGGCTAAAATTGTCTTTTCTAGGCACACGAGCAATTAAGAAAATAGTCTTTACGAAAACTTACTTCAATTTTCCTAGGTATTAAAGCTTCTAGGTAACGGTGGCGGCGCGTCAACTAAATGGAGGTGCGGCCCAGTTTCAAACCAGTGACCATAGGTGCCAACTTACAGCATTATGGGACTTACAGAGATAAACAATCTATGAACCCCACTCTTGTCATTGCGCCTACAAAGCGTTATAAACACGCCTTATTACGCCCGGCCAATGAGACAGCCCGTTACATGCTGCTTGAAGCTCTTACAAACCAGAGGTCAGGCACTTGAGCTTCACAAATGATCCTACGAGTGGTAACCGGGAGAGCTGTATGGGCCGGCTCTACGAGCTTGTAGCTTGTATCTACATACCTTGATAAATTTGAACCCTGAATAGCATTCAGAGTGGTTTCAGTAACTAAAGAATGTCTAATGACATTAAGTTGTGATTAATGCCCATAACTGTCTTTTAGTTCATGAAAGAGTTACAACTGGAACTGTGTAGCACCCCCCGCATTAATAACCACGAGTCACCACTAACCTAATCATTTTCTAAATATTTTGGTATTATTTTGCTAATACACTCTAAAATTCCCATTGTTTCTCTGTCACATTCGGCAATACAAACATGTTGCCTTCTACTTTTGTTTATCAACAAAGGCGCGAAGATCGTATGCGTGCTCGAACACGTCCTATTAAGTCTTTAACTAATTGTGCAATCACGAGTTAATTGTGCAATCGGAAGTTTATTCCATTGAAATATAAACGTAGAATAAAGCATTCTAAGGAGTTTTTCACGAGTAACGTTTTCGTCGGAAACTTTGAAGTTCTGTTATATACGTTATTTAAACACGACCAGGCACACATTACTGGAACGCGCATTGTGCAGTCTTCCACTGCCGGCAGTGGTGCCATTTGTTTCTTGCGTTATACATTATTTTACCAGTATTGGTGGCTTTATACGTAATAGTTTTTTGTTGACATATTTAGATAGAATAAGGCATTCTAAGACATTTTAAGAAAAACTTTTTCATCGCAAATGCTTACTTTGGAGATATTTAACTTTAAAGTTTCCGTGGTCTCCTGGGAGAGAATTTCAAGGTATGCCATTACGGCCGTGGCGCGCCATCTAGAACGAAGCCCTGCAATATATATATATTTTTTTACTTCAACGTGGCTCTTTCTCATTTAGGTTAGGCGGCTAGGTCTGGTTCTGCTAGCCGTAATGGCGCTTCTTATTTTCTCTTATTAGATAAATAATGGGAACTTGAAAGTCAAATATCTCGAAAACTAAGCATTGGCGACGAGAACGTTAGTCTTCAAAAGCGTTTTAAAATGCCTTATTCTACGGATTTCTACCTAACTATGTTGACAAAAATAGGGGCCGAATTTTAGTGGGGTGTTTTCGTAAAAACTTACGAAATATTTTCTCGTCTTTAAGTTACCTGAGATAAATAATGAAGATCGAGGGGTAGAAAACTGGTCGGCATTTCAAAAATAATGAAGAACGCCTCGGGGCGTAATGCCATCTCTTACGGAGAGGGGGGGGGGGTGGTTTGGCAAATTCTAACGCCTTTATATATATGTCCAGCTTATTTTAAAGTTTTGGCATTTTTCACATTTAGGGCAACCTAATTTACTACAAATATTGTGAACATTCCTCAACTGCTTCTCCCTCTTTTGGGGTAGACTGACAAACATATATAAATACAGTATATAATTACATAACCTACAAGGTATGATTAAAAAGACTATTTTATTTTGTATGAACTAAGTCTGGACATGTGCTAGCAGGGGGGACCTTAAAGCGAAATGACTAGAGTGCGCAAAGAGAGTCCCTTTATAAGTATCGGACGGTATGGGAAGCGGAGGGAAACGTACAGTCGAAAACTTTATCACATCTCTCATTTCGTTCGCAGGCGATAAAGATGAACTCATTCGTATGTATAGCGGTAGTCGACTATAGGGACTCATCTACACGTTACCTTAGTCTTTTGAACGTATTCACTCAGCCAGCCAGCCATCCGAATGTGTTCCCGTGTCGGAGAATGGCAGAAAATCGCACAGTTTACCAAGTTTTATTTCACTCCAAATCTGAATAGATATCCGTAACTTATCTACTGACACTTGCCGAGGAAACTGATTTGATTGTTGACACTTTAATAACGGTTATGTTCATCGCCAGTTGTTTCATTTTGAATATTGTTGCTTTATATCCAGTTTGATGTTTGTGTAGGTTGAGGTTTCATTTGACGTTTCAAGTTCAGGATGTGGGAATTTTGCAGTTTAAAGACGCCTCGATATATCGAAAACGAAGTGTCCAATCGAAAAATTACCAGGAATGAAATGTATTTACTCTTTAGAATTCATCTTTACATAAGCCGTGCAAATTTCAGAACAAGAGTACTACTAATGGATATCCACTAATTACTTGGTGTTTGTCATCTTGTCGACATTAGGACAGCGTCAGCCCAGGTAAAACGAACAGAACCTTACTTTGCCATGCCCTACTTGAACCAACGTTACTTGACCTAGCCAAGCCTCGCCAAGCCAAGCCTCAACCTACACCGAAACCTACGCCTAGCCTACACCGAAACCTACGCCTAGCCTACACCGAAACCTACACCGAAACCTACGCCTAGCCTAAACCGAAACCTACGCCTAGCCTATAGCCTAGCCTATAGCCTATCCTATAGCCTAGCCTATAGCCTAGCCTATAGCCTAGCCTATAGCCTAGCCTATAGCCTAGCTGGCCTATAGCCTAGCTGGCCTATAGCCTAGCTGGCCTATAGCCTAGCCTATAGCCTAGCTGGCCTATAGCCTAGCCTATAGCCTAGCTGGCCTATAGCCTGGCCTATAGCCTAGCCTATAGCCTAGCCTATAGCCTAGCTGGCCTATAGCCTAGCTGGCCTATAGCCTAGCCTATAGCCTAGCTGGCCTATAGCCTAGCCTATAGCCTAGCTGGCCTATAGCCTAGCTGGCCTATAGCCTAGCTGGCCTGTAGCCTAGCTGGCCTGTAGCCTAGCTGGCCTATAGCCTAGCCTATAGCCTAGCCTATAGCCTAGCCTATAGCCTAGCCTATAGCCTAGCCTATAGCCTAGCCTATAGCCTAGCTGGCCTATAGCCTAGCCTATAGCCTAGCTGGCCTATAGCCTAGCCTATAGCCTAGCTGGCCTATAGCCTAGCCTATAGCCTAGCCTATATGTTATGATATAATTTATACACATGAACACGTGTGTACTAGGTCGTCTAATTTAATTGAGTAATTAATTAACGCGTGAATAATTAATCAACTGCCGTGTCAAAGAATATAACTGTTGGAACCAATGAGCACTTAATGTGAAATACTTCTCTTACAAGTAAATTCAGAGGGCAAGTCTTGGGATCGGTGCTCCAAACTCTGTGGAATGCGGGCCATGTCTGTGGAATGCGGGCCATGTGGCAGTGGAA
>LQNS02000581.1:22309-32877 GCA_001587735.2 Parhyale hawaiensis
TGGAAAGTATTTGAACTGTTGAGGGAAGCTTGTGTTTAGTGCAGTTGCCTTGGAGAAGTGGATCATACCTACAGAACCAATTTTATTTTGCAGTGAATATGTAAGCTACTTAGGAGTACTTTTTTTTTAATGACTAGACTTTTAGTCCACTTTTGTAGACAATATTTTATACAATCGTAATTGTAATATGCAACTTATCTTAGATTATTATCTTTACATTATTGTCATATAGCCTCACAAGCGAGAATATCGCTTTTAGGAGGTTTGTTCTCATTTTAATTGTGAATTTTTAATCTGTTGTATTGAAATTGTAAGAGAACAAATAAAGGAGTAAAGGAGTAGTTGCATTATTAACCAATTTTTACTGTTATTATTACACTGCGATTTTTCACCCCAACGATGTAGTGAAATCACCCCGTTTTATAGTGAGAAGTCCATCGCGCGGTTTTCCGTTAATAACTTCAAACAAAAAAACGTACCTCTCCACAAATTGACATGAACGTACCTTGACACATCATATATAAGTGTGAAAAGTTTCAACTTCCTAGCCCCAGCCGTTTTTTAGTAATTTTAAAGTATGCGGAAAATGCGTTGAATCACCCCGGTCGACGCTAAACATTAAAGATGTCCAAATAATTTTACCTAGTATAAACATACCAAGTTAAAGATGCTAGGTGTATTGTACATATAGCTACAATATTTTGCATCATTTGGGAGATTAAATTGAGGATATGAGGACATTAAATTAATTTGGGTAAAACTTTCACACATGGTACATTATGTGAGGGGGCATGGGGGACAAAATAATCAATTTTGAATCGATTGTTTTGAAACTTGCATAGTATATGTATTTTTGCAAAAAAAAAAAAAAAACACATTTTGCTTCCACAATTTCTTTGATTTAGGCCTTAGTTTTCAAGATAATGGAAATACATATATATACCTATGCATATTTTAAATTTCAAAAGAATAGAACTCAATGAGATTCCCTGCTACAATAAAAACAATGACAGTTTTGGAACCCTTGCAAGTTGCAACATTCTTAACAAAATTACCGAGTTGGCCTCTCCATTTTCTATTCTGTCCAATCACTACCTAACTAAAATATAGGGGGAAAATTGGTTTTAAGCTGCATTGAAAAAAAAATAATAAATTAAGGCAAAAAAGGAAAATCCTGCTGAATAGTTTTGTGAGGAATGTTTCAAGGTTTCCAAAACTGTCATTGCTTTTATCCTAGCATGAAAACTCATTGAGTTCTATTCCTTTGAAACTTGGAAAAAAATGCATATACATAGCTATATTTATAGATATTTCTCATTATCTTAAAAACTAAGGCTTAAATCCAAAAATTTGTGGAAGCAAAATGTTTTTTTTTTTTTTTTTTCAAAAATACTTATACTATGCAAATTTCAGATCAATCGGTCCAAAGTTGATTATTTTGCCCCCCCCCCCCATGCCCCCCCTCACATAATGTACCAGGTGCGAAAGTTCTACCCAACATTTTGTTATTGGCCTCATCATATGGAATAGGAAAATACATGGTAGCTATAGCTATAAAAGGGAGATTAAAAAAAAAATATCAACATTTACAATTTTTTTTTTCAAACCTGTCACTGGAAATTCAGAATTGAATGATATTTGTTTATAAATGGGATTTCGGAGTCGGAGTCAGGCTAAAAATTTCGACTCTTGACTCCTAGAGCAAGTAAGATTCCGACTCAGACTCCAACTTCGACTCCACCTCAAATCCTCCGACTCCGCAACCCTGCCTCAATGCCACACTTCTCACATTCAAAACCAAGTTCCAAGACTTCGCAACCTCAGTCAGAGTATCGAGGTCACCCTGGAGCATAGCCTGGCCCTCAAGGGAAAACAAACAGGTATAGCCTATGACAGGTAGCTACAACTTGAAGTCATCTGCAAAAACCTTAACTGAACAGGACAAACGAGAAATCAGTGGGTCAACATAAAGCAAAAACAGTCGAGGCCCCAGAGCGGAACCCTGAGGCACGCCAGTGGTCTGCTTTGGCTCTCAGCGCCAACAGAAACCCGGATGGTGTGGCCAGACAGGAAGGCAGCAATCCATGACATAATGGCTCTATCAATTCCCAAGACTTGTAGTTTTCTCACAAGGACCCAGGACACACTTTTTCAAAAGCCTTGGAAAAGTCCAAGAATATCACATCAACAATGTCCCACTGCTCCAACCAGCCTCTCGGTGTTATTATTACTACTACTAGAGGGCTTGGCGTTGTCATAAAATGACAGCAAAGAATTTGTGATGACCTTCTACATTAGTGATAATGCTTTTGTTATTACGACTGCTACCCTAAGCACCCTGAGATGAACGGTTATGGCTTCACAGCCGTTCAGTATCAAAATTTTTTTTTCTCTCTTCCTCTCTCTGAAATGGAGAAAATTCACTGCTTATTGCAGGCCAATCCGCAAAGCTCAAAGTAATTGCACCGATTTGGTAGGTATTGCGAATACAGTAGGATAGCCTATACATGTCCAATGGGCTTTGCTTGGCAAAAGCTGTTTCATCGTTCACTGAATTAATTTTGGGAGAACAACTGAAGCAACAAAATCATTAGTGGGAAGAGACTATGAATCAAGATGCATGTGAGGGCCAATGGAAGCTTGAGATATCTCCAGTGCTGAAATTTCAACTGATTCCACTGTATATACAATGAATAACACAGGGCCCAGAACACTACCCTGTGGGACACCAGAAACCACACCCAAAAACTCGCTTCTCTTCTCATCAACAACTACACATTGACGTCTGTCAGATAAAAACTGACTAATTGCCACAAAAACTGAACCACCAATGCCCATCAATCTCAGCTTATGGAGCAGCCCAAGGTGATTAACACGATAAAAAGCAGCACTGAAATCAAGCTGGACCAACTTTGCCTCATGACCCTCATCAAGAGCCAGCTGCAACACATGGGAACTATGAAGCAGAGCATCACAAGTTCCCAAGCCCTTACAAAAACCATACTGTATTGGGGAAGGACCAGGGTTGCGGAGTCGAAGGGTTCAAAGTCCAACTCCGACTCCTGGCCCTCCAGAACTTCCGACTCAGACTCCTGGTCCTCAAGATTTTCCGACTCCGACTCCTAGGTCCAACTAGTAGATATTTGATGTAAACATAAAACATGTCCAAATAATTTTTGCTAGTGTAACATACCGTACCTATAGTATCAAGTTAAAGATGCTAGGTGTGTTGTACATATACAATGAGATTTTGCATCATTTGGGATATTAAAGTGAGGACATAAAAACATTACACAAATTTTTGTTAAAACTTTTGCACCTGGTACATTATATGAGGGGGGAGACGGGGGGGAGACGGGGGCAAAATACTCAATTTCCTACCAATTGCTCTGAAATTTACATAGTGTTTGTATTTTGGAAAAAAAAAACACACTTTACTCCTACAATTTCTTTGATTTGGGTGATAGTTTTTGAGATAATGGAAGTATATACAGTATAAAAATATACCTATGAACATTTTCTAAATTTCAAAGCAATAGAACTCAACGAGTTTTCATGCTACAATAAAAACAATTACAGTTTTGGAATCCTTGGAACATTCTTAACAAAACTACTGAGCTGGCCTCTCCATTTTCTATTCTGTCCAATCACTACCTAACTAAAACCTAGGGGGAAAATCGGTTTTGGGCTGCATTAAAAAAAAGGCTAAAATTAAAAAATCCTGCTGTATAATTTTCTTAGGAATGCTTCAAGGATTCTAACACTGTCATTGTTTTTATTCTAGCATGAAAACTCACTGAGTTCTATTCCTTTGATATTTAGAAAAAAATGCATGGGTATATATTCATGTATATATATTTCCATTATCTCAAAAACTAAGGCCTCAATAAAAAAAAAAAAAATTGTGGGAGTAAAATGTGTTTCTTTTCAAAAATACATACACTATGCAAATTTCAAAACAATTGTTAGAAAATTGAGTATTTTGCCCCCCCCCCCATCACATAATGTACCAGGTGCAAAAGTTTTATCCAAATTTTTTTTTAATATCCTGATGTCCTCAATTTAATATCCAAACTGTTTCAAGGAATCCAAAACTGTCATTGCTGTTTTCTATCATGAAAACTTATTGAGTTCTATTCCTCTAAAACTTAGAAAAAATTCAAACCGTATTTACAGCTATATTTATAATTTCCCATTACAGTGGAACCCCCTTTTCCCGGACGTCTCTTTTTCCCTGAATCTTCACTTTTCTGGGCTGTTGAGCAAATTGAAACCTAGCCGGAATAGCTACCAGAAAACTTTGGTATTTCCGGGAAAACTTTGAAATTTGCTCAACAGTCCAGAAAAGTCAAGATTCAGGGAAAAAAAAGACAGCTGGGAAAACGGGGTTCCACTGTACCTGAAAAAGGAAGGCCTAAATAAAAAAATTGTAGGTGCAAAATGGGTTTCTTTTTCAAAAATACACATACTAGGCCTATGCAAATTTCACAACAATCGGTCATGCTCCCCTCACATAATGTACAAGATGCGAAAGTTCTACCCAACATTTTCTCAATGGCCTCATCATATGGAATAGGAAAATACATGGTAGCTGTAGTTGTAAAAGAGAAATGTCCAAAAAAATTTCCACATTTAGCCTACGTTTTTTTAAAGTTTGTGACTGAAAATGTAGAATTGAATGATATTTGTTACCTCTGCCAAGGAGGTTATGTTTTTGTTGTGTTTGCCTGTCTGTCACCAAGATAACTCAAAAAGTTATGAACAGATTTGGATGAAATTTACAGGGATTGTTAGGTATGTTAGGAGGAACAGATTATTAACTTTTGGTGAAGATAAGTCCATCAGTTTGTTTGTTTGTTTGTCTGCATCATTTTTCTCAATGCCATGACTCAAAAAGTTATGGATGGATTTTGATGAAATTAACATGAGTTGTTAGGTATATAACAAAGAGTAGATGAGCAAATTTTGGTAATGGTCCATTTGTTCTTTCGTTTGTCACTGTTTTTAATTTTATGCTTGTTAGCACAGTAACTCAAAAAACAATGAATAGATCTTTATGAAATTCATAGGAGTTTTTAGTAATGGTAAAAGACATAAATGATCAAATTTTGGTACAGATCGGTCGGTTTGTTTGTATGTTTGACTCATATTTGTCATAATGTTTGTTAACAGTACTGGTATAACTGAAAAAGTTATGAACGGATCTTAAAAAAAAAAAATGAACAAGCTGTTATTAATACAGAAAGGCACAAATGATCAGATTTTGGAGCTTATGCAAAGAAAATTATGGTTTCAGAGCCAATTTGAATTTTGCTACCATTGGCTCACTTGGCGGAGGTATGAGCTCTCAGAGTGCTCTAGTTTATAAATGGGATCCCGGAGTCAGACTAAAAATTCTGACTCTGACTTCTAGAGCAAGTGAGATTCCGACTCCCCCTCGAATCCTCCGACTCCGCAACCCAGGAAAGGACACCCAGGGGAAGGACCCTGGGTAGGACTTGGACTAGAAAATATAGCTACATATAGCTATACAGTTTCCTGATCAACTGAATACCGCCAGAACAAAGCCCCAATAGTAGCAGCTGCTACCCAATGATGGTGTCAAACAGAAAAGGAATTTTATCATAGTACATATGTCTAACACCAGCTAGGGAGTGCAGCTGTATAGCACACCCTACTTTGTTGCAGATAAATGTAGCTTTAACTTGTGATGGAATAGGATAGATCCTAACAAATAGCAAAAACAGCAAAATGAAAGTGCTCCATATCTGCAATATTTGGTGATGTACAAACAGGACATGCAGAAAATTTAATGTAAGGTAGGCAATTTTGATAAGAGTATTAGCACGTTCACATACATTTTACACTGATACAATATTCAAAAGAACACATTAGCTGCTGACATTTGCTTTTTTTCAGTTTTTTATATTTCAGAGGTAAATGCAAAAACTCAATTTCATTATGAAAAGAACTTTCATAAATACAATTCTTCTGATATTGTAACCTACTCTTGGCATTAAAAGTTAGAAGAGTAAGTTCACATCAAATGTCAGCTTAAAAATTTAGAAAGAGGTAGCCTATTATAAGCTACGGAGTTGATTGTACAACATTCAGAGATAATGCATTCGAAATGAACACAGAACTTACAGCTATAACTATCATATTAGGCACCTTGTAAAAAATTATGAAAGAAATGTCACTAGCACCCTTTATTATTCTTGTTGCTCATGGTTGTGATATACAGTAATTCAAGATACACGGCATGAGCAGAGTAGCTACCATACATTAGGAATCTGAGATGGTAGCTACCCAAAAGAGCCCACTATTACCGAAGTCCTTCTGGCAAGGCTCCACCATTCTAATTGTGCTGTCAAAAATGAATCATCAATTTCTGACTTGATGCAAGACAGTCATGACAGCAGCAGGTGTACACTGAGCTTGAGTACCATCATTGCGCTCATATATAGTTACCTACCTACTTTTAGTTTCAGGCTTCAATTCCAACCTTTTGTTTTTAGAGCAGAAACAAATAAAAATGCTGGGATTTTAACAAGACAAAGTTGGCTGCTGTGTCCGAGTTGGAGCTGGATACCAATGGGCTATAATCCAGCATCCAGCTGGACCTCTAAAATGTAAAAAAGCTTCATATAATAGACCTAGTGCTACATTCATTTATTCCAATGTTGACTAAATATTTGATAGAGTAGCTACCTACCAATAAACTAAGATAGGTACAGTAAAACCCCTCTAATTTGCACAGCACGGGGGGAAGGGGGTGACGGATTAGTGGGGATTTTGAATTATCAGGGTACTTACAAATCAAAAAAAAAAAAAAACTCTGTATTCCGCACTAATACGGATTATAGGGTGATTGTTTGTACCTTCTGCGCACCACCTCGCGCAAATTTTTCGCTCATCACGAAAAAAATGACTGGTGCCTTGTACGGATTATAGAGATATTTGTATGAATTTCGTACTTTACCCTATTAATCCGAAAAATGCTTATTTGTTCAGATTGCTTTTTGAACTATAATCAGATGTTCGAATTAGGGAGGGTTTCGGATTATTGAGGTGCTTATTAGAGGGGTTTTACTGTACTACAGAGAAGCAACCCAAACATGGGTATCGGGTAGGAATCAAACGCCTCTTCTGGAGGTGAAATTGGCAACGCAACATTATCTAACAAGGGGAATATGGAGTGAACAGAAGAAAAAAGAATAATGTAAGTAAGTAGCTAACTTTTCCAAATATGAAAGATGGGCCTAAAGAGATGAAAAGCCAAAGACCTACAGTTCAACACATTAGCTGAGACACATCCAATGGAAGAAGCTAATGCTTGCACCAAGACAGATTCCATATCTTGAGAGGACAATATGGCTGAAGCCATTACAGTTTGTGGTTGTGTGTTGCTCAGTAAATGTGAGCAATATGCATTAGGGTGTGGTGTCCACATGTGGTCATACTACCCTACTTTGTGAATACAGTAGTGATGTGCACTTTCAATTGCTGGGTTGTGCAGCAGTCAATGTGTCAACTTTAACCACTAGCTACAGAATCGAGAGTTCTGCACAGAAGCCATTTCTAGTCATGCTAATCCTACAATCTGATAATAGAAAGGATCCTAGAACAATAGGGCGTACGTGACAGGTTTTTAAAATGTAGTTTTCTTGTACCATCAGATAGTACAGATGAAGTCCTGTTGTTCTGTGAAGTCAGAAAGACATAAATCCGAGGAGGGTAGGGAATTGTGTCGATTATTTTGTACTAGCTACTACCTTATTACACCAGTGCATTGTCATCAAGTGGCTCTCTTGTAGCTATATAGCTATACAGTAAAATCCCTCTAATCCGCACCTCAATAATCCCAAACCCTCCCTAATCCGAACATCTCATTATAGTTCGAAATGCAATCCAAGCAAATAAGAATTTTTCAAATTAATGGGGTAAACTATGGAGTTCATACAAATACCTCTGTAATCTGTGCAAGGCCCTTCTCATTTTCCGGATTAAGGAGGTGATGAGTAAAAAATCTGCGTGAGGTGCTGAGAAGAAGGTACAAACAATCTCTCTATAATCCATATTAATGCGGAATACAGAGTTTTTCAGATTTGTAAGTACCTCGGTAATCCAAAATCAGGGTTGCTGAGTCGGAGTCGGCAGGAGTCGTAGGATTTGAGGGGGAGTTGGAGTCGGAATCTCACTTGCTCTAGGAGTCTGAGACGGAATTTTTAATCTGACTCCGACTCCGGGATGCCATTTATAAACAAATATCATTCAATTCTAAATTTTCAGCCACAAATGAAAAAAATGTAAATGTAGATATTTTTTGTACATTTCTCTTTTACAGCTATAGCTACAGTGTATTTTCCTATTCCATGTGATGAGGCCATTGAGAAAATGTTGGGTAGAACTTTTGCACCTTGTAGATAATGTGAGGGGAGGCATGGGGGGGGGCAAAATTAGCAATTTTAGACAGATCGTACAGTAAAACCCCTCTAATTCATACAGCATGGGGGGAAGGGGGTGACGGATTAGCGGGGATTTCGGATTACCGAGGTACTCACAAATCCATAAAGAACTCTGTATTCTGCACTAAAACGGATTATAGAGAGATTGTTTGTAGCTTCTGCACTGCACCTCACGCAAATTTCTCGTTCATCACCCCCTTAATCCGAAAAATAAGAAGTGCCTTGTACGGATTACAGAGGCATTTGTGCGAACTCTGTACTTTACCCTATTAATCCGAAAAATGCTCATTTGTTCAGATTGCACTTCGAACTATCATCCGATGTTTGGATTAGGGAGGGGTTCAGATTATTGAGGTGCAGATTAGAGGGGTTTTACTGTACATGTATTTTTGAAAAAGAAACACATTTTACTCCCACAATTTTTTTTATTGAGGCCTTAGTTTCTGAGATAATGAACAAATATGAATATATACCCATACTTTTTTTCTAAATTTCAAAGGAATAGAACTCAATGAGTTTTCATGCTACAATAAAAACAATGACAGTTCTGTATACTTCCATTATCTCAAACACTAATACCTAAATATAGAAATTATGAGAGAAAAATGTGTTTCTTTTTCAAAAATACATAGGCTACACTACGTAAATTTCAGAACAATCTATAGAAAATTTAGTATTTACTATTTTGCCCCCCTCACATAATGTACCAGGTGCAAAAGTTTTACCAAAATTTGTTTAATGTCCTCATGTCCTCACTTTAATATCCAAAGGATGCAAAATATCACTGTAGGGTAGAGGTGTTGGTCTCCGATCAATTTTTGCAAGAAATAAATTTCCGCACCTTATAGTTCCCATAAAAATGATGAAAACTCAGCATTGTTATACATCAAAAGAAAGAGCACGAGTTGAACTTTCATTTGAGAGTAAGTACCATATTGTACGAGTGACAGTTTTTTTTGTTATAGGTGTTATTGTGGACTGATCGGACACTTTGGGTGAGCCAGTAACTCCGATCAATTTTGACCGCAAATGATCGGTTGAAAGGAAAAATAGAAAACATTGAGATTAATGAACAAAGCTATAGGACCTGCTAGATAAACTTGTTTTCTAATATCTGAGTGATTTCCACATTGACCTGACTCGAAAACATGGAGTTATGGCTTGTCCCGTAACACTAACGAGACCCCCAAAAATAGTACAAAAGTCAACGTTTGGAATACCATATTTATGGTTTGTAAAATGAACGTCTGTATTGCACCTTCCTTGGGAAACCAAATAAAAATTTTAGAAACATATCGACCTCCAGTTTAACTTTGTTTTTGAGATATATACAAGACTGGTTTTTCCGATCACCTTTAACTCCGATCACATAAATTTTTGTGAAAAAACGTGTTTGAGCAACAACCATGAACTTAAAAGTCAAATCCGTGACTTGTTCATGCATGAAAACATATAAGCATGGCCTAGGATTTTATATTTTTGCCTTGGTTTGATTGTTTGTTAGCTACATAACTCAATGAGGGTAGCACCTCCAATGGGGACGTACGTTTCGCATGTTTTTGTTCCATGGTGTTACGGTTCGTGACACGCACAGGCAGCTGATACCTTATGCGCCATGCATACTGACGCAATATACTATACATAATACGTACAGGCAGCTGATACCTTATGCGCCGTACATACAGACGCAATATACTATACGTGATACGTACAGGCAGCTGATACCTTACGCGCCGTGCATACTGACGCAATATACTAGCTATACGTGACACGTGCAAGCAGCTGATACCTTATGCGCCGTACATACTGACGCAATATGCTATACATAATACGTACAGGCAGCTGATACCTTACGCGCCGAGCATACTGACCCAATATACTAGCTATACGTGACATGTACAAGCAGCTGGTACTCTATACGCCGTGCATACTGACGCAATATACGATACACAACATTCACAGACAGCTGGTACCATATGTGGCGTGAATAATGACACAATATACGATCAACAACATGCACAGACAGACCAAATCCTATGGGGTCATGGTCAGGTGTTGCACTTTTGGAGGTCAGGGGCGGGTAGAGCGCACTATGCAANA
>LQNS02000585.1:11583-24103 GCA_001587735.2 Parhyale hawaiensis
CTGAAAACTTTTGAATAGCTTCATACAATTCGGGTTTTTGAAATTCAGAGCAGCGTCAGGCAGCTGTCGCCGTCAGCAGCTGATGAATTTCATCCCTGTAGCATCAATTGTTTAATAATTATTATCATAATTTTATTTTAAGCTTTGGCGCTTAGTATCGAGCTAGATCAGCCTCATATAACTACCGTCAGTATTTCAAAAAACCGAATCAGATCTTTATCTTAATATCAGCAGTAAAATTAGTAAACGTGCGGACTACAATAAATTGTGTCATTGTGTCTCATCAGGTAGCGATAGAATCGAGCTACAAGAAGACCTTGACTGCATAATGGCATGCACTGCACCGTGTCAAATGAAGTTCAATGTCGACAAATGGTCGGTAATGCACATTGGACCGAAAAACGGCACAACGCCATTGTAAATAAGACGGGTTAGAATCAGCAGCTGTCACCCAATAACGTGACATGGGAAGAACTTTCATAAACGAACTAAAAGACGATTAGCAGGTAGACAAGCGTATCAAAATTGCAAGTAGAGTTCTGGGGTTGATTGCCATGAATTCTGAATCAAATCTAAGAACCTAATCGACCCTTTGTGTAAACAACTAGTGCAAACGCATTAGAGTTTACTGTCAATTCTGGTCGCCACATCAGTGTAAAGATGTAGATGAAATGGAAATATACTATAGCAAAAGCAACAAAATTATTATCTTAGCAACAAAACTTGACAAACGAACGTTGCTTATTGGAAGTCGGGCTCATCTCTCTCGAGCAAAGACTACTCAGCGGGCAACTAATAGCAACATTCTAGTACCTGAATGACTTTAAAAACGTTCTTACAACGGGCTTTTTGAGAGACACATTGATAACCGCCCAAAGGAAATCGGCTGAAGATTCAAACATGAAGATCAAAGAAGTGTTCTAAGCCAGCAGTTATTCTCGTACTTTATAATGAACTTTGGAATGCACTACTCTCCGAAGTTGTTGGGGCAGAGTCGGTCAACGAGTTCAAAAATCTTTTTGACAAACATGGGAGTGCCACTCTCCACAGCTGCGGACTCCTCCTCCAGGATTCACCAACTCTTAACGACCGAATATTTAGAGGCCATGCTCCCTAATCCATTATGTTTCATGCCCCAAGTAACTTAATATTCTCGAGTCCTAGCGTGTCTGCAGCAACTAATCGAGCTTGCAAGATTACTTTCATCGCTGACGATTTTTCCTCAGTCGTCTAAATAATTTTGACATAACGGCAATGGTTCACAGAGGGCCGGGGCGTGAGTCCCGGCTGGTCAGTGGGATTGGGCCAATTGGTCCATCTACTGCCAGCTGTCTTATGTAATCTGTGCAAACACTACGGTATTTTGCTGCCCCTCCTGGTAGGTAAATAATTAATAAGTGCGTAAAAGAATCTGCTCGACATGGTGCGGGTGACAGACAACACAATACCTTTATTAAGTACGCGTGACAGGTATCTCCTTGCCGCAGAAATACACCTGGCTACTGTTCTACATAGTAGCGAATTTCAAGCATAGAAATGAGATTTGAATCATGCAGATACATCTTTAAGAGTTTTTCAACACTTTCCAGGATTTAGTGCCATGAAAATGAAAAAAAACCGGCAGTATGCCTAGAGATTGAATGATTATTATTGTGAATCATATCTAGCAACTCAAAAATTAGTAACGTGATGAAAGGATAAAGTCATTCCATAATGATGAAAATTTCACCCGATCACCATATTTCATGCTATGTAGTTTTAAATATATTCTGAAAACTCGGGGAGAACAAAGAGAAAAATATTATGGGAATGTTACAGTAAGTAGCTTCAATGAGTTCCATTTTCAAATCTTAAGAAGCCGAAAACACCTTCTTTTGATGTGTATTCTTTCCATTAGCTTGCTTCACTGTTTTAAAAACAACGTGCTAATTTATCTCATGGTGCACGGGTGCATTGCTAATTTCGGAAGGATCAAATAAGGAACTGCGGCGTTGGTACCAGTCCTTCTAATATAAGACGGATTCGTTAAATGACAGTTTTAGTCACTGGATGAGATTTTTTAACAACACAACGTCGCGCTATCGTTTCAATGGGTGTATCTTGGCGACGATCGAAAGCCAATAATATTGAACCACTTAGCGTCTATAATTACGAAGACTTATTTATATGATAAATTTATATAATATTTGTCAGACGCAAATCACGATGGTGTCTCTTATGTCTTCAAGATTTCTGGGAAGCCGTGCACTGTTTCAAATCAGTGAACACAAGCCACGTACCTTCCGGCAAATTTCGCGGAAACAGAGACTATATAGGAAAGTGATTTGAGAAATTGAGTTTCAACAGTTACGTACATTACCTTTATGGCTTCGATACCATCCGGAGATGAAATCCTGGAAGGAATACGATGGAGCTTGAAGTGAGGCAAGAAGGTTTTCAACGTATCGAAGCTAAAGTTTATTGTGAAGGAATGCAACTGAAAGCTCTCTCGATGTTGACAAGAGGTCAAGACACTGCTGATGCATTCGATTGTTACAGCAGACCATTGAACAATTTGAAGTCTCTTAAGATACAAAAAATTTCTTGCGATTCATTGCAATATATTCAGTGGTGAGAACGACAGATTGTGGAAAGCAGCGGCTTGGAAAAATTTCATATATGAAAAAGCTTTCCTTTAGAATGGCCTGAGAAACTAAGCCTAGGTACATCCTTCAAATAATACAGCCCGGTCAGTGGCATGTTTTATCAGACCTGCATATTGCATAATCAATCATCGAAATGCTGAACAGTGGTTTTCATGGGTAAATTCGAGGTTATCTTCAAATCTTCAAAACTGAACGCTTTGTCAAGTTTTACATGCATTTTCAATGGTTTTGCTGACCTTTAAGATACTCAGCCGTGGACGTAAGAGTCTCGTTATCCCTGCAACGTATATATTCTCCAACTTCCCAAAGCAGGAAGTACTTTCAAAATGTAGGATAGTTTTAATACTCTCTCTCAAGATCTCGAACGCTGGAGATATTTCAGGCTGCATTGAACAAAGAGAAGGAATATAAGAAATTTCAAATTTATGCTCCTCAAGCAGGAGAATTTTGGATGAGGCTCCATTCTATTAAACTATAGGCAATTATCGAGAAAGAGTATAAATTAGACAAGTTGGTGAAGCCCAAAAATCATTTTGCAGCTAAGACAAGTTTTTTGAATTTCTAAATGCTTTAGATGTTGGCAAAGAAGTAATAATTTCATTAACGGAAGGGCAACCATCACCTTCTGTGGTACTCGACACGAAAGGGAATCAATAGTGGCAGAGGTTGCTAGCACCACTTCCAGGAATATGACTTCACGTCAACGCAGCCGTCACCGCTCCAGGCCGCTGCGCTACCGCAACCAGTGGCTGGAGTGCCTGCAGTGCAGCAGGCCACGGGCGCGCTGGTTATAGATCAGTCGTCCTGATGACTATATTTTTCCACAAAATTGGATCGTAGCCAATATTTTGCCAACTACTGTGCACTTTAGTACTGGAACTTTGGAGCTCCTGCACCGTAAAATAAGAGAATATTTTAACAACAAAAACTTCTTTCGGTAGATCCAAGATGGTGCATCGAGATATCAGAAACTGTTGATACGCCTCTGCAGTCACTGCGGTGCAGGCAACAGCGTCATCAGCTGGAAAAGGAAAAAAGTCTCATAAGCGACAAAAATAATTGCAGTAGCTGCCGTGTGTTGATGCGCTTAGAGAAAACGATGATTTCTATAGCACCTAGTTAGATAACATTAGCCATGCACATACTGCATTTCATTTGTTAATTCCTGGGGTCGATGAACGACACTTACTGCATCGGAGGCCTGGAGCTCTTGGCCAAGGCGAAGATGATAATTTACATTAGATATAGTTGGCATCTTTTAAAATTTCCATTAAAAGGAATCCTGAACAGTTTGTTTGGAAAAGAACAGGAGTAAGACTGGTGAAGCTTTTGCGAAAGATCAGCACTACTGAATAAAGTTGGGGGAAAATTGTCTTTAAGACCTGAAAAGAAAAGCTTGCAGTGAATAACTGCTTGAGGATGTGCGTCAATTGAAGAACGTAGTGGTCTAGTGCAGTAACGCTGTATAGGTATAATGTAAGGTCTTACTGCACTTCTTGTATTAACTCTCTTATATTTCGAAAACCGATTGAGACGAATAATACACTTGACATACCGTGAAACGGATGAAACTCGGTGAATATTCCTTAGATAGTAACGATATACTGATGTGGTCAATAATCTTATTTACAAAGAAGTGGAGGTAATAAAGCAATGTGAAATGTTTTTCAACCCTTTCAACTCATCATATCCCAAATAAATGAAATTAACGGAAAAAACTGCGTACTGAAGAACAGCACCCAGCTGGTATTCTGAAGTTTTAGACCTTTTAGCAGGAGATCGCTAACTTTTTGATAGGACGCTATAAGCGAAGAGGGAACAAAAAGAATGTTAACAACAACAGACTAACATGCTTCACTAAGATCAGGGAAACATTGCGGGTGGAAATCGAGTTAAGGAAGATACCAAACCTCCGCACTCGCACAAGACAGACTTACCCAACTCCACGATCTGATGGTAATATTCGATGAAAGACGTCCATCGAAGAACACCCAGAAGGCTCCAACAAAGGAAGAATTTCGATGCTGTTTTTTTCGGCATGTTGCATCACAGCCAGTACGAGAAAAAAAAATAGAATAGATTACATTTACCAAAGTTTTATGCCAACGTTACAAAAATATAGTACAAGTGCAGCAGGTTTCATTTCTCACTAACAGTCATTCGAACACTGAATTTTGACAATTTTGTAGTGGAGTCCAACCAACGGTGGCGAAAAAGTCATTTTACTGTTCTCTCTTGTCCACTAGTCTCGCTCTCTTCAAAATGCACGAAACATTAACGCACAGCACTCTGTTTCCGTCTAACGCTCTCCACAGTCCACTAAAAAATTGCAAATTCTCAATCTAACACAAAACAGCTTTTAGTTATGTTTTGTCGTCCTCCAGTAAGTTTCTCTATTTTCCACACTTTCTTTACTCCACTATCAGTCATTTCAGCGAAAAAAAAAAAAACACAGCACACCGCTTTCTGGCTGAAAAACGTTCCTTACACAGTTGCTGCGAGTCAAAAAATTTGGAAGCAATCTCATAGTTCATCAGTCCATCGCGGGCTCTCTTACTGAGCCAATTCATTATTTTTTATTCCTCTGATACTCTTACCAAACAGAGGCCAAACAATGAACCGAAATGCAGTGTAGCGTTTACTAAGACTATCAACCGCTTTCTGAATTCAATTTTAGTCTAGTGATAAGCTATGTTTAATATACCTATTGTACCACACCGGTGTGTACTTAATAAAGTTGATTGATTGATTAAAACAGTCAAACTGCACTACAATACAAAATTTAAAAAGTTCTATAGTTTGTAATGCTCTTACGTAACAGATGATACTTCGAGGAATTTCCAATTAAGTTTTTTGGTTTTCAACTGTACGTTAAAATAATCATCGCTACAAACGATTCACTATATCTACAGTAGGAATCGAGTGCAAAAAATGTACTGATACTCTAATTTGTTTGATATCGAGTAGTTATGGTCAAAACGATAAAACTACTACATAACGAATGAATGGAATGGCTCTTTTATAAAGCAAAACAAATCTTATAAAATTATCGGCTGTGGACATATTTATTTTGAGAGTAGAAAAATAATGATCAATTTGGGTTTTGTCATTGACCTCAGTGAGCGCAGAGACAGTGTCATGTGCATTTGAAAAAAAAAACTGTCATGATCTTCATTAGCAACATTAAGTATTATTATTACCTCGTTGCTGCTGAGAGCAACGACAAAGTATTGTCAGTATCTCATTGACGAAAAAACGAACCTTAGAGCAAAGACCGCAACAGTACTTGACTTTTAGGTCGAAGTGGTCTCTGACACTGGCGGCCAAACTGGGAAAAATAGGATTTTCTCAAGAGCTATTATGAGCATATCCAGACACGATCATGCAGGCAAGCGCCCCAGTGCGTCCCCGCCGTGTCCAAGATACCGTCGCCGCAAGAAAAATGCTGGGTACCTTGGAAGTTCTTCTCCAGTATTAGATAGGGAATAAATAGCTCTTGAGAACACCCCATTTTTTTCATTACCGACGTTTGGCCACCAGGTTCAGACCTAATAGTCAAGTACTGTTACGGTCTATGCATAGAGCATCACGCAAGAAATCCCACGCTAATTTACACTGTGTATGCAATGCACATAAACAATGAACAAAGCATGTAAAACCCACAATATACAAAAATACTAAACTATACGTAGTACAGAAGATGTTATTGTGGCCTGCAATCCACTAGTACCGAGCAGCGTGAAGAGCGCAACAAAAATATACATTATTAGTAATGATAAATGAAGTACCCCGCACAAATGCGTAGTGTCTCAAGCGAACGCATCCAGGATGATAGAGCATGGATCGTGAACATCAATTTCGATTTTAGGATGCTTGCTCTTGAGGGTTTCAATAATGTCTGGAGTTATGGAATCGCTTGACCAAATTTCAAGACGCTTGAAGTTGCGGGGATGAATAGTGAGCATATTTTTATCAACCACTACTCCTAAACAATGCAGCTGCGAGGTTTCTAACAGATGACATGAAGTAAAGATATTGCGTATGCCTTCATTAGTCACTCCAGACCCGTCAAGAACCTGCAGTCTGTAGAGATTACAAAAGTTCTCGGCGATTGACTTCAATAGAACATCTCCTCGCTGGATGTTCTTTTGAATAATTAGAGTATTTAAATTAATAAATGTAATGGCATGGAAAAAATTCGACAGTGAAGAAACACTCGCAAGGAGGAAGTCGCTGATGACTAGTTTCAGGTATATCAAATTATGGAGATTCCGCAAAGGCATCAGATCCACTCTAAAATCTGCTTGTATTCTTAGACCAAAGTTTATGCACAGTTTTTCTATAGGCTTGCTGCGAAATTGTTTTCAATAAAATTAGTAAGATTCAGCCGTAGAGGGCGAAATTCCGTCACTGAAATCGTGAATCTTTTCAACTTGTCTTTGAGGTGTTCTGCTACGCACGCCATGGTGTCGTAATTAAAGCTTGTCCCATAGCACTCAATACTCTCGAGCTGAGCACTGGCTCGTACAACTTCCCTCAGCTTTTCGCATGCAAAGGAACTAGTACGGGGGCCAAGATACCAAGCCTTGGAAAATGAAACTTTAACGTGGATGTGCTTGAGTTTTAGGTACTTAGTTGCGAATTCCATTCGCTGAAAGTCTGTGATATGCATTGACAACGATAATAAGTTGGACCACTTAATTTTTCTATTGAGTGCCTCCATTTCTATAATAGCGTCTGCAATATCAAGGCGATTCAAATCAATGCATACAGGTGCCAATTTCCATATTATATGCGTAGCAAGCGTCTTTTCGCGTACTTCAATTGTGAAGGATTCTATCCCATTGGAGGTAGATAGGATGGCGCTTAGGAACGAGTTGATTTTAGAGTTGCGTTTTACCTCCCAAGCTGATTGACTTTGAGCATTTTCTCCAGTACCGGTTTCTGAATTTCCATCCTTGGAAGTAGATGATGCAATTTCACACATGATAGTTGGGGAAAGACTATATTCCTCCATAAAACTGCGACAGAAGCTATAGCCTGCCAACGGCTGCACACTTTGTTAATAGAAATGTGCAACTCAAGCGGGGTAATATATGAAAATATATTTTCAAGAACTTCATTTGGAAGATCAGAGATATGATAGAGAGTTGACATTATCTTCTGGCCCGTGGCTGCTGGACGAGGGTCTGTGGTATCAGTCATTGTCTGAAAAGGAAGACATAGCAGACTCAGTTACATCAATGATACAAGTAACCGTACAGGTCAGGGCAAATGCTTAGGGCATTTCTGCCTTGACCATCAAGCTAAAACATGATGCATACACATACAGTAAATCAAAACTGATCATTCTCTAGGCTTATTAACTTTCACGTTCAGCAACAGTGCGTAACCAATGATATTTAACCATCCAACTGACATAACTCTGGCCGAAACTTACCTAGCTGTTACTTAACTTTAGCCTCCCAATTAAAAATAATTCTCAAGTTCGGTCTCTCTACTCGACCAGCTACGCTTAGTGAGGATTACTCCAGAGCCGCGGAGTTGAATACATTTTGATGCAAGCTTCTGAGAGTAGTGTAATTACAAAATGTGTCACAAACGAAACTTGATTTTACACTGTATATTATCAATCTCTTGATGATTGGTCAACAGCAAGAGAGAAGAATGTAGAGGTAAGTTTAACCACTTTATGTTCCCAGTGGGTAAGATTCGTAATAGGTATTAGTGTTAATTATGTCAGATGAGTAGAGGGCAATAATTGGCAAGGGTGTAAATGGGGTTACGTAATGTAAGACATAAAACTATCACACTACTGTACTGCATTTTCTATCCGAATAATACTGTTCACTGATGGTTAAGAGAATGTATAGTCATAGTCGTAGTCAGTGGCAAAGTCACAAGAACACATCTGAGAAAAACCTTCTTTACTGCTGGCGCTCAGGAGGCGTTGCCGTACTATGCGCACTTAGGTACACGTTAGGCATTCGTCCTTGCCGTTAATAATTTTCATTTTTTATTTTCATTTTTTTTTGCAGTTTTCTGTCACCAAACTTTAGAGTAACAAAGTTTATATCGTAGAAGCTGCACTATCTTAGAACACACAACACACCTTTTACAAAGCGGCTCGCCCACAACCACCCTCGGTGAAGCCATTTGGCACACTAGTGACTAACGGATTAAACTGACTATGTCTTTCCCCCATGGGTTCATTTTTCGATTCCCAACTAGATGTAGTAGTAATTCGACAATCAGTTGCTTGGTCACAAAGTAACAGACAAACACGCAACATCAGGGCCGCGTTGCAATCGGACCTTCGGTCACACATGTGCTACACGTACCGTCCTCCAATGCGACACAGGTTGGGTAACACCAGGTGACAGTGAAGACAACCTTCCTACTTTTTAAGTTTATGAGCTGGGTAACACTGCCTTTGTTTACAAATCTTGACAATGATACTCAATAATTAGTATTACAAAAGGTATGACTGCCATATATTGCTTGAATTCCAGCATGTGAAGCACTTTTGTGTAGTTTTTTTGTAACTTTTTATCCTAAAATACAGCCAAAATAAGACTCCGCCTGAAATGTATAGGTTTAAGCTTGCCGGAAATTCCGCAACACTTTGTTGGGGCGCTGAGATCGTTCGTCGCATTCACTGCTACTCGTGTAACACTGAGGGTAACACCGACGTCTGATTGCAACACGCCCCTGCAACAAGCAGGCCAACAAGCGTGGTGCAACAGCCTCACAATCAATAGCCGAGGTCCTCTCATCCAGCTAGGGTTCTTCCAGCAACCCCTTTGCTTGCTGCTAACGGATGTAATACGCTTTTAGATTTTTCTCGGCCGTTAGTAGAGTTATAACCTCAAACTTGGGAAATTACACTGAATTTATACCAAGCATAACAATAATTAGAAACTTTTAGACAATCTGGTAAAATGCATCTACTCGTGACATGACCAACCTTACAAACGCAAAACAATACTTTAAAATAAATGACGTAGTACTCTCTCAGTAATGCATATTTGAGTGAAAAATTTTAGAGCTTCTCCCGTCATGTAAAAACTCAATCGTACATCGCTGTTCGTAACTCAACTGACTCAAGTCGTGTCACAGAAACATAATACATTCATTCGTCCGTGAGTCAAGCTGTCACTCTCGTTTTCCCGCGTTGTGTTCAATGTATAGACTGTTCTGGCTTCTTTTTACGCTGCCTGCTCTTGACAGTGCATAGCTCCAAATCTATAAATAACTGCATAGGTGCATCCGTTGCCTTCCGCTAATTATCCGCACAGCCGAGAATAACTATATTCAAATACATTTATTACTGCTTGAACACATTCAAAGTTCTAGCTGCTAGTACTGTAACACACCGATGTCGGGTGATTGTTTACATGAGCTATTTCGCTTCAGTATAACATATACAGGCTGGTTTTAACGAAAACAACATAGCGGCATTCTCCAGAGTCCAGTAACTCACGCATATCTGGCGTCTGCAGTCTGCATAACATTTATCTCACATAGCGAAGCTTGGCAACCGCGCAACAGACTTGCAGCTTTTTGAACGTGATTAAAGCTATGTTGCAGAAGAAGAAGAAGAAGAAGAAGAAAAAAATAAGATATACGATTAGTTCCACACAACGTATCACGTTAGAACAATTTCTGGTTTTAGTACAACGCACCTTTAAACAACAAGCACTTCCTCTGCATAGGTCTGCAGCAACGATGCTACGGTACCTCGTCCTGATAACAGCCGTCCACTGGCAGTCTGCCGGCAATGAAGAATCAGAGAAAGCCGAGTGACCCGCAGCCGCTCCAGCTCAGCCGCAGCTGCGGCTTCGTCTTTTATTATAGGAAGGTGGTCTGCGTGGTGCATTCGGCAGCAGGAGCTGCGGGCCAACCGGTGTTATACAGAGACCGTACTTAGAGACACGGTAATTTTATGAGGGTCGTTACTAGAACCTATTCCAAGCCTTCCTAACCTATCCTAGTTCTTAAACATACCTCGTTGAATCACATTATTTATAACCCAACTTTCCACGCGTGATCTTAACATATCTCGTTTTACCCTAACGGGACCGTCCACTCGAGTGTCTTTTTCTATTCTATTGTTTGCGCCTTTTTCTTATCAGTAGCAATGCACCGAGCCAACTTATGCTATATGGCAGAAGTGAGCCGATGTCAAGATAGAATATTCCTAACTAGAGGCTCCTGGCCAATTAGCATCACTGTGCGGATCGCCCTTTGGCGGAAACTGTGATTAAACTAATCATATAATATATTGTATGATATTGTAGGTATGTAGTAGTATTTAGTCAATCAGGTGAAATAGTGTTAAGCCATGCAGATCTCTCTTCCCGATGAGAGATCTGCATGGCTTAACACTATTTCACCTGATTGACTAAATACAATATCATACAATATATTAAACGATTAGTTTAACCGCAGTTTTCGCCAAATGGCGATCCGCGCAGTGATGCTAGTTGGCCAGGAGGCTCTAGTAGGAATAACCAATCTCGATATCGGCTCTCTCTGTAATATTAGCGGAAAACGTAATTATTATATTGCTCCCCGTGAGAGGGTAATCGTATGGTAGTACTATTGCGGTGCTGGTTCAGTTAACTAGTTAGGTGTGTGATGGCATTAAGCCTTGTTAATTAGGTTCTAAATTCATAGAGGTAATATTATAAGGAAATGATTGTACGCGACATTTTTAATGTATATAAGCTGTAATAGAATAATCCACGAACACCTCCAGCCCGTGGAGAAATATATGCTAATTAAATATATAACGTACCTCGTCTAACGCTTGTGTTGGGTTGGCTGTTAAGTTCATTCCGATTATGAGTAGCTCACCTTTTGTCTTCTTTTAGAGCATAAATGAGTCCTAAAAATAGGATGAGATTACATCTCCATTCAGAGTACAGTTCAAGTTAGCTTTTCGTGGAGGAAGCTTTGAGATCTTATAACTTGTGTTAATTCCCTAACTCTTTAAAACAGACGATGAAAAATTCAGTTTCGGCACTTCTGCCTTTTTCTTTTTTCATAGACGAAAAAATGTCTCACAAGCAACAAAAGAAATTTACGTAGTTTACGGGGATGAGACTTTATTCGAAAAACTATACGGAAGTGATTTACAAGGTTCCGAGCTGGAGATGGTAGTTTTACGGATAAAAAGTGATCAGGCAGGACCGTCCTCCTCAGATGATGAGCAAATTAAGTCATTTATTGAGAATAACCCAACAGAAGAATTGGCTGAAAGCCTCCACCTATCGAAATATGCCATTCCTGAGCACATGATTAAGCTTGGCTCATATTTGGTTGATTAGAAGCGTAATGGCTTATATTTATTGACCATTTTCTTTGGTTGTTTAAAATTCAGTATGAACTTTCCGGGTTACTCAATACATACAACATTCACTATCGAAATCATCCTAAACACGGTCAACGCCACCGCCGTTATTAGTGGTATGGCTTCTAAATTACGTGCGTGTCTTAATTGTTTCGCCTGATAACCATTATGGCTTCGCAAACACTTCCGCACTCGTAGTATATAATGTGGCAGAGAGTTTATTTTTGCCGTCACGCCAAAACTGACTGAGCGTGAGACGCGTTTATGAACTTCATGAACTTCTTGTTTCGATCGTGCCGTTAAAGGTTTTTCGGGATCACTACATAAAAGGAGAGAAAATATAATTTCTCATTACGTAATTTTTATTCGCCATTCGGGTGTTTAATAGTATGCGGTGATAGTGATCATTAAGTGCAGCAGACAGCTATAGTTTTTGGAACATATCATAGCTGGTAACGGTAACACGCTGGATAAACTGGGAAGAGGGTAGAAAAAAATTTTAAGACAAAATCATTTAGTA
>LQNS02000587.1:0-10596 GCA_001587735.2 Parhyale hawaiensis
AAAAAATACATATACTGTACTATGCAAATTTCAGAACAATCGGTCCAAAATTGATTTTGCCCCCCATGCCCCCCTCACATACTGTGCCATGAGTGAGAAAGTTTTTCCCAAATTAATTTATTGTCCTCAATTTAATCTCCCAAATGATGCAAAATATTGTATAGTTATGTACAAAACACCTAGCATCTTTAACTTGATATGTTTGTACTAGATAAAATTATTTGGACATGTTTAAGGTTTACATCAAATATCTACTTGTGGGACCAAGGAGTCGGAGTCGGAAGTCGGAGTCGGAGTCGGGAGTCGGAAAATCTTGAGGGCCAGGAGTCGGAGTCGGAGTTGGAAATTCTGGAGGACCAGGAGTCGGAGTCGGAGTCGGACCTTGAACCATCCGACTCCGCAACCCTGTAGGCTACGCGGCCTACGCCTAGCATTGCAAGTTTGCAACTTGTGTTGTGGAAGCCTCTGCCACTCTGTGTGATTTCACCGGCTTGAATTTTTCTAATACTGCGGATGCAGTTAAAATCAGTGTGGAATTCCATACTGAGCAGGACTGAGGAAAGTTAAGACAAAGAGAGGCACTGTTGATTTCTTTGGGTCAGATAAAAGCCTCCGAATTGATACCACATTATCCTTTTTCATGATTTCGAGGAGATAATCCAGGGAGTCATATTGGCATTCTGGGGCATAGATTNCATTTTGGACTAGTGGCAACTAATTTTGTGGCGACTGGCGACCTGATTACCCCGGCGACCAGCCCCCTTGACCCTCGTATGGCGACTCCTCTGCCACACTCTGGAATGTGGTGGCTAACTTAAGTCGGTGGGGGTTAATACGCAGAAAGTTCCGGGTTTGGTCACGGCTTGTGACTATAACCTGGCGTGTGGTTGTTGGCAGTTTTTCTAGCACATCTGGAGTGTTAAGATCAATTCTAGCACTATTGACCGGGCGTGTCTCACCTTGCTGTTGTTGCGGATTTGATGCAGTTGCTGCCACAACACTGGGGCTACTATGCTGGCTTGATAGGCTAAGACAGCTGTCTGAGATGACTCCCTCGGTGAGTGAATCATCTCTGGATGCAGGAATATCGGTGTCCATAGATGTATCAGCAGCATTGGCTATGCTAGCAGAGCATTCAGGTGAGGGTTTCTTGGTAGCAGCATTGTTAGGTGTTGGCGAGCTCTGCTTGCGCTTACGAGCTTCTCCGTTTTGGTCAGGAGTCTTAGAGTTTCTGCCAGAGCGTCGAAATAAAGGTAGAGGTTGCTTCTGCTTGGGTAACTTCGCTCGGTCTTTAGGGCCTGGACTAGGCCCACCCATAGTAGGTACCTACCGAAGCTTGTGTGTTCACTTTATTATCACTAAACTCTAGTAATTTCCAATGAGTAACTCACAAGGAATGCAATTCACTGAACTATATCACAAGTCACGAGTTCAAAATTGAACCGGCGGGAGATAGAAAGCGCGAGCGCAACGCGCGCAACACACCTCACCGTTCGAGATTTTATCGTAGACTGCGAAAATAAATGAACGAGGCTTCATTGTTTGTTTACATGGTGTTGCCATCCATCTTCCATTTCATAATACTCGCGGATACTTTACGGTGCTCTCTACAACAGATATATAACAAAGTTTTTAAATTTATGTTATCTGTTTTATTTGTACATAGAATTATATAAGTGTGCTAGATTTAGCATATTTTGTGGTTGCACTTGGAAATAACAAACAGTAATATAATTTAGTACCATCTGTCATGTGATTGCGAGCCATTCGCCAATATTAAATATTGAACATAGTTATAGAAACGAAAAATAAAATACTCTGACATATTTTCTGAACTGCCATGTGTTGTTAGATAAATTAGTGCATTGGTCACATTCAAAGTATTCTTCAATGAAATATAGACTTTGTCGTTGATAATGGTAACACCGGCATCAGCTGTTTTGGTTTAACCCAGCTGCAGTGATCGTGTTGTAATCATGTAATGACAATACAATTATAATTGGCCTTGTCGAAATTCCTGGGCCCTGCAGGCTGAATTAGCGGAAGTTTTAAATTATAACATGGAATTTTACCACGTTGTATTGTTTGTAGCAAACTAAGAAAGTATTTATGATATTAGCAGCACTGCGTGTATTTTGTAGGTACTTGTATTGCCTTCCATCAGCGCCTAATACAGTATCTATGATATTAGCAACATCAACACCCCAACTTGTGTTGTGTAATGTTTACCAGCGTATAGATAATCTACGATATTTATAGTCCCGCTCATGTGCCCTTCTGCCTGCACACTAAGCCGGGGCCACACTAGGCAGTTGCACGCTCAGCTTTTGAGCGGACATTCAACACGGACGTCGGTTTGATACAGAGCAGAAGTCGGTAGCACTTTGACTACAACCCTAATCTATTGCGAGGCGACCAACAACCGTAACACTATCCCATATGACGAAAGCAACGCTGCTGTGTGAAGTTGCGGACACGAGCTAAAGCTAATGAGCTTAGCTTAACTTGCACTCACCGGGCCGGTCGGTGGCACCTCGGGACGTGCTGCTGCAGCTCCCAACAGTGACTGACAACCACGTACTCAATAGCTGAACAAGTCCCAACAGTGACTCATAACCATGTACTCAATAGCTGAATCAGTCCCAACAGTGACTCATTACCCTGTACTCAATAGCTGAACCAGTCCCAACAGTGACTCATAACCATGTACTCAATAGCTGAACCAGTCCCAACAGTGACTCATTATCCTGTACTCAATAGCTGAACCAGTCCCAACAGTGACTCACCTCTGCCAAGAGGTGCACTCGGGAAGCGCAGACTTCTGCCAAGAGGGACAATGCTTACAGACAGAACACCCGCTGGGCTGGTTGCGTGGGGGTGTTGTTGACCTCATGGAGTTTCTCCGTTCCTACGTCGCCAGTCTGGTGTGATTTAATAATAATAATGAATCATCGCTGAGACTTAACTAACTGGTCCTCCTTGCCCTTCTCTTGGCATTTCCTGTAAATTTCTAAAACAAAATTTTTGCACAACTTTTTGAGCCATGTAACTCACAGACAGTAAACATACAGGCAAACAAGCACACACACTGAGGCTTAAATCGTAAGATTCTTCCTGAAACATAAACTATTGATAGATAATTATTATCATAGCGAAATGTACGTTTTCTATAGATAATTATCAAAGGGAAGCATACGCTTTCGTCTTTCGATAGATAAATATTATTGTCAAAGCGAACTTTCCACTGTCAATAATTATTAAAATTGCGAAACGTTCGATATTGTTAGACAATTATACAGAAAGCCTTTGTTGTAGGCCAGAGATCCGTTCTGGAATGGCTTTAAACGAGGAATTGGCGCTCAAAAAAAAAAAAAAAAAATCTCATGATGCTTGTTGCAGATCGCCGGTGTCACGCATGCTACCCCACGTCCAATGCGACTCAAGTTAAGCCGGCTGCCCACTAACGACTTTCGTTGCCGCTAGCAGCGTTAGAAGCAACTTCACTGATCCGACTGTGTAGACGTGGCCGTGACTTCAGCATGACGTCTATGAACATTGTGCTGTAATTCTTAAAATATCAATCTTTGTGGTCTTAAACCGCTCATAATTAGGAGCGGTCGTTGGAAGTTCAATATTGCCCCCACTCGCTATAGTGTAAAAGTTGCAGTAGCGGCTGAAATAGATGAAAATTTTTGATACAGTTAAACTTTGCGCAAGCTAAAGCCGTGCCGTAGCTACGTGAACGAATTAGTTGAATTGCCTCTAAGCTGCTAGCGGCAACGAAAGTTGTTAGTGGGCAGCCGGCCTTATGTAACACCGACGACTACGTCAACGTCAAGGACTTGCCCGATGTGGGGAGCCTGGATTCCGTGGAATGGCCGTAACTATCCAGAGCGAATTCTGTGCTTACCGGCAGTCAGGGCAGGAATGCGCCTGTCATGAGATCATTGTTAATAAGGCAGGGAGGCCTGGGGGCCCAGGCCCCCCAATAGTTTTATTGTGTGGGCCTGACCCCCAATAATCCAAGGTAAACTGAAATTTCACAATTTCCAAATACTGATATTTTCCTTGAAATTTCTAGTACTTTACTTTATAAAGTTATAAAAAAAATATCCGACTGTACGATTATCATAGATTTTACGTTATTCCATACTATATTGCTAGTGAACTATTTTCGATTTGGTCGTCTACTTGACATTTATGAGTACTGTTTGTTGTTCTACTGTATGTTCAGGGGAGGATTTATATTTAGCGGAGCCGGCTGTAAGTTGAGGTGGAGTTTTCTCTTAACAAACAGGGCCTGGGGGCAAGTTAAGATGGGGCATCGTCACCAAAGGAGGCTGAGGGTAATTAAGGTGGGCTAGACCTTTTACCAATGGAGGTTCTCTGCATGTTAAGCTGGGGCCCCTTTACCAAAGGAGGACCGGGGTAGGTTTAGATGGGGGTCCCCAGATCCAGCAAAGTACAGCGCTGTTTGAGTTTCAATATGTACCTCTTCTTCCAGAGGGGCCCCTCTTCAACAATGGTCCAGGAGCAACAACTCTCAAGCCCTTCCATAAATCCAGTCCTGCCCACATATTAACGCCTGACGAAGAATTTCATCAACTAACATGCAATTGACTTTTACATTGTAGGGAATTTATCTGCACATTATTTTCAATCCACTTACTGGCAACTTTTAGCAACGCGAGAAACTTAGGGTAAAAAGTGATTTGAAACGGATGGCATATTCTCATTGCCTTGCTAATTTGCTTAGCCTTTATTATTACAAGTCCAGTTTTAGTGATTTAAAAGCCAAAACGTCACTCTTATTGTTTTCTAGCTTAGGCCCCTTAACTAAGCAGGACAGTGGCATGTTAAGCTGAGGCCCCATTACAAACGAAAACAAAGGACAAGTAAAGCTGAGGCCCCTTAACCAAAGGATGCTCGGAGTAGTTAAGGTGGGGCCCTGGTTGGCCCAGGGAATTTTGAGTTGGGACCTTTTTACCAAAGGAGGTTCACTACGAGTTTTGCTGGGGCCCCTTTACTAAAGTAGGCTGGGGGCTACTTCAGCTGGGGGCTCTGAGATCCATCAAGGTATACCTGTGGTTGAGTCATGAAATTGCACATAGCATATTTTTATGTACCTCTTTTCCAGAGGGCCCCTCCTCATCAATGGTTCGGGGGCAACCACTCTCATTGCCCTCTCACAAATCCGTTCCTTCCCACGTATTCGCGCCTGACGAAGGATTTGATGAGGCTTTTGCCAAACTAGCATGCAGCTGACCTTTACATTGTAGGAAATTTATGTACATGTTATTTTCCATCCACTTACTGGCTACTTTTAGCAATGCAAGAAACTAAAGGCGAAAAAGTGATTTGAAACGTAAGGTACTTTCACTTTGCATTGCTAATGTGCTTAGCCTTTATTATTACACGTCCAGTTTTGGTGATTTTCAAGTCAAAACGTCACACCTATTGTTTTCTACTCTTGTCCATCACTCACTTATCTTTAAGTAAGTCATGTTAAAACGCTGCCTGTGTTAAAACTGTTGCAGATATTGTATTCTATGGATTAATTTCGGACTCCTGACAAACAAGTTTTTGCTAGATAACTGCATCTTGCAAACCTCAGGATAATAGGTATTTATCAAATATGTTATGGGTTGGTAGAGTGATACGTTATTAAATAATACTTTTCTTGGAAGTTCAGACGAGAGCATTGGTTTCGTCACTCTGAATTGAGTACAATGTGTTTTACTCAATTGTATCACCTAGAGACGGCAGAAACTTCAATACTGTAACGTAAAATGGTAATTCATTCCTTCTCACGCACAATCAGGTTTCCAATAATTTGTAACACTTTGAACGGGGCAGAAGCAGCGCTCCTATTCACATATATTATTTTTGACAAGCCGAAAATTGAGCTTAGCTTATCGCAGTCACTCATTCTCCTGGAAATTTTTTTCGCTCTGCTTGGATGAAAAAATGTACCCTATATGCATAGGTATATTAAGCATATTTCTCAGTTTTTCTCAAAACCTACTGATCATTCGACTATATTGATTTTTACCAGATAACTAGCCTCATTCATCTCTATTGGCGTTCTCTATTTATTTAGACATTAAGTTCATACTAAATCTTTCAAGGTAAAATACGAATTTTGATGCTGTCCCATCTTATTTTTAAAACAAACTTTAATATTCACAAATTCTTTCGGTAGAGGATATTTGATTTATGTCTTGGTCAACTATCTGCATCTGTCCAGTACTTATTATACTTAGATTAAATTAGGTAGGCGGCAGTAGACGAACCAATAGGCCCATTCCCAAAGAGACACCGGAACTTACACCCCGGCCTTCAATGAGCTATTGCCATTGTGTTAGTACGATATATAGGACTGGAGAAAAGAAGAAGAAGAAAAGAGAGAAAAAAAGGGAGAAGAATCCCAGCCAAAGAGACGATCATGAATGCACGCAAGCACGATCAAGAGCCCGCTGATTTGCGGGACTTAGAGATGTCAGGCAGTGTAGTTGGAGCGGGCGAGAGAAGAAGACGGATTAAGGTGGCCTAGGAAGCTTTGGCCGGTAAAAGACTTGATCGATTTTCCAGAGGCAAGCACATTTCAATTTTTAGAGTAATTTATTCCTATCTTCCCTACTTTTCAACAAGAATTTTCAGGGGCCGAGTGGTTAGGAAGATGTTTCGCTTATTGTCTCAAAGTGAGACGCTCGGATCCCGGCCTAGAAGGGGAAGTCGTGACGCTCCGAGCTGCAGCGTCAACATTTGTAACTTTCACGGTAAATGTTGACTTGTACATAGCGTAGGATTCGACTCGTTAACGGTGGAGTTGTGGCGGTAGAAAAACACAGTAGCTTCACACAAACTACATTGAAGAAGAAGGGATGTTACAAGAACAGGTACGCGCTGTTATCGAGACGGCGTACGGCACGGGAAGAACGAGTCAGTCACACCAGTGGCTGAGCATAGTTCAAGTTATGGTTCGAGTTCCAGTTCCATGATTACTATAATACAGTCAGAGGAAATCGTACATGATTGCTCTGTAGTGCTCATATGCACCACATGTTTAAGCTTCTCCTACGCTTGTCTCGGTGGGTGAATGAAATCGTCTGGGCTATTCCGATTTATTTTGGAATCTCGTACATAGCTTACACCTGGAAGAGAACATGGCATAAAAGGGTTGCTCATAGCAAGCAAATCAGGTTAAGCGGAAAACTATAAATATAAAGATATAAATCTAAGAGTAACTGACCTGATCCAGTTACTATAATTAACTCGGCATTATAGCTTTATTTTCTACATATGTAATTATAACTGTTATAAGTGACGTCTATTTTCACTCGGCATGTTTATGGCAACACCGTCTACAGATCTGACATGGTACAGTTACTCAACGTGTTTGCAGGATCGATTAACAATATTTTCAATATATTATCGACTAGCTATCTCGTCCTTTTCAGTAACCTACTGCACGTAATTTACTATGCTGCCGTATCTACGATACCTAATAATTGATCATATCCGAACAACCACATGGCGTTTATGTGATGCTATCTGGCATCAGCACAGAAAGATCCGCCCACAATATGTCGTACAAACCTAGTAATTTGAAAACTATCGAATAACAAAATGTACTAGGATTATTACTTTAGTGATTTAAATGTACTTTTAAAATAAAAAGGAAGATAGTTATGATTACGCTGTTCACGTCTGGGGAAAATATTTAATTTGAAAATATGGTCGAAGGCAACAGGCGCGTAGCAATACGCGAAGGGCACGAGGTGCCAATATTGATACCGCGATTTGGGACAGCAGACCTACGGCTACAACCTAAAATGTAAAACATAGCTATGGGAAGTCTATTACTATGAATTGGTTCACTCTTAAAAATAGTATTTTACGCTTACATCGTATAAAGTCGATTAATGTGGTGTCTACAGGCTTGTACACTGCAGAAGTAATCCTACAACAGTTACGTATTACGAAATGTTACTATATTTTTTTTACGCGGCAGCTTACATACGATTTACTTCACCAGTTGTTTTAAAACTTAACTTACCCGTCGGCTGCTACTGAGTACGAAAACAAGGTTGTCGGGGGCACACTTAGTATCAATAAGGAAGGCGTAACACCAGCCACCAGGGTTACGGAGGTCACAACGCGCGTGTATCTTCCATGGGGTCGCTTCGTTCACTGACTGGATAGATCAAGGAAGGCGGCGGTCGGATCAAAAACTAGTTCGCAATTGCTTATTTAAAAATCGTTTGCAGGAAGCAGCTAGCGTTAACACAGGAAGCAAAGAGCATAACGGGAGGACTCACGAAAAATTAGCACCAAAAAGTGACGTCATCATCGACAAATCCATGGCTGAGCAGCCTAGGATTATTTTACCAGTAAAATCGTCTTAAATTGCAAAATTCATCTCTAGCGTATAAATAAATTAAGAGAATATATGCTACTTTAGCAATTATCTATAGAAAATTGCAGTGCATGCTGGTGGAAACTTTCACAGCACTAGCACCGAATTTGGTCGCTTTTGGCGACCTGATTTAATTTCTTTTTCTTAATTAAAACCTTGTTTACACTTCATATTCAGTTCACAGTGCTCTTCACAGAACATATTTATTACTTACCAACAAATATAAACACCTTTTTAGCCAATTCTGTACGCGAGAGAAACCACAGTAACAGTTAGCCTATTGTTCGAACTTTCTGTACTTGGCGACAACCTTTTTTCGATATTTTGCAGCTGAAGTAGCTGGCCAGTCATGAGCGGGAGATTGGATGAAATGAATCGAAAAAATACGGCGATATGTTCAAGGAAACAACATTTTAAGGCTTGAGGTCACACACTCAAATAGTTCGATTCGTCGATGTGATGTAAATTTGCTACGTGCGGTCACAGCTAAGTCTTATTTTAGTCCTATTGAGTCCTCCCGTTGCTTTCTTTGCTTCCTACGTTAACATGTCACCTGGAGTTATAAAAAATATACCTATGGCTAATACTATTGTTATTGCGGCAAAAACGCAACGTTTCTAATAGAAAATACGATTTAAATCGGAGTCGTACAGGAGCATGTTGAAATGCTTTGGCATGAAGAGATATCCTGCACCTTATTTTCTATAGTGCTAATACATGAGGAACTGATGGGGATTAGATTAACTATTAGACTTATTTTATAGGTATAAGTATTATACAGAATTTGTGGAGCGAAGCACCACAGCTTCGTATTAGCATGGTATTCATCTGTATGCATCAACAAGGGATATACATAACAGGATATTGTTTACAAATATCAACAGTAAACTACGAAAGTAACACCTTGGAGCATTGGGACAATCGGCGAGTTGAAGCTGGCTAAGTTTTTGGCGGTCACCCTTACTTATGTCATAAACGTTTTCAAGTAAAATTAAAAGTAAATCAAAAGGTAAACAAACCAACCACTCTGCATGCTTACCTTCAAATGCTTGCATAAGATGTACCGAGTTAAACGCGTTCGAAAACGTTGCTAGAGCATAGCGAACGCTCTCACAGTCTTTTAAACACACATAAAAACTGTCCGGAAAGTAGCGCAACGTGCAAGTCACTTCGCCACACCGCTCGCATTCCTTTTCTTTCTTCCGGAATTTTCCGATGTTGCCATCAGTATAGCATGAGATCTGGTCATTCGATATCGTTACATTGAATTTTATAATTGAAATTACTTTACTTCAAATGAGCTCTCAGATTCTAACCTTTTTGCGACATATAATCCAGCATCTTTTTCATGTCTCAACTAACTTGACGTCGCAGTGTCAGCGTCGGTTTGCTTGAGCTAATATTGTTGCAAAGCCACCTCATCCTTAATTTTTTCATTCTTAATTATTCATATTTTTTCCATGACGGCAATAGCTATAGAGGACAGGAGCGTGAGTGCTGGCTGCTCTCTGAGGATGGATCTGTCAGTCCGTCTGCAGGCAGCCATCTAATCATTTGATTCTTAGGCCGGCTATTTGTGCTTCACTGCAGCTGTGCAAGTCATTGGGCCCGATACAACGTCATTATTTGTAGTCAAGAAGAGAGAAAACACGTTCAACTGGACGCAAAAATTAAGCTTTCAAAGCTTAGCTTGTACGAAACTGCACTCAGTTGTTTTGGCTTTTAGGACTATGTACTGTACAACATGTTGCAAATGTTCGAAGAAAAATTACGTTGAGCGGCTGAGCCCCATTTTCCTAGCAAAATTGACGTTCTGAGAGTCTCGAGACTAACCGATTATAGGTAATATTTAAAGCACAAAGCCCCGGATCGATTCCAGCGCTCCTGTCTGCAATTTCAACGAATTCAAGCCACGAGTGCATAATTTCGGTGCCCTATCTAACGTATCCTTAGAGTAACGATTC
The DNA here is from genome assembly GCA_001587735.2 of Parhyale hawaiensis. Taxonomy (NCBI): domain Eukaryota; kingdom Metazoa; phylum Arthropoda; class Malacostraca; order Amphipoda; family Hyalidae; genus Parhyale; species Parhyale hawaiensis. The sequence goes on from LQNS02000587.1 coordinate 10,384, forward strand.
TATAGTTCAAATTCCCTTGGCCAACTATTAATGACACATTTAGGGTAGGTTCGATTGGGCTCTGAAATGAAGCATTTGGGGTTTAATTTGTCGGTAATCGCAGACAGGGGCGCTGGCTTCGACCGGTGAACTATAGCTCCAAATGCCGATAATTTTTCAGCAGTTGGTTACCATTGATAGTTACGAAAACTCAATCTTGCTCAGTAAAATAGC
>LQNS02000600.1:4714-15575 GCA_001587735.2 Parhyale hawaiensis
CTTCAGAACATTCACATCTTGTTGTGTCCTTGGACCTCAATCAGGTTGTTCCTGTGGTAGACACAAGGAGAGAGGTATTTGTGACGAGCAGGGCTAACTGGGTGGCTATTACTCGGGCAGTAGGAACGCTACCTTGGCGTCAGATCATTCACAGTGAGGATTCTGTTACTGAGCTTAACGACTTGACTGTGTCCATTTTGGAGAGGTTTGTCCCTAAGAGGACTATTCTTGTGAGGTCTCGAGATAAGCCGTGGTTTGACGACCAGTTTCGGTTAGCTTATGAAGCTAAACAAGCGGCTTATCGGTCATGGCGACGTCCGCGTGACCGCACGTTGTGGCAGGTCTATGTTGATCGTAGGGCCGAGGCTAGGCGTGTGTATGAGGAGGCACAGCGTCGTCTGAGACAGCGTTCCAGGGAGTCTTTGCTGAGTATTGACCATCCACATCGATGGTGGAGTGAGCTAAAGGGTTCAGTGTTTGGTGCTGAACCTTCGTTGCCACCCTGAACCTCGCTTGACCTCTTTGGCGTTCACATTTGGTGCAATCAGGCAATCTGCGCTGGATTGCGGGTCGGAGACATGCCTTGTCCAGTTGAACTTTAGCGCGGCGTTTGACAGGATTAACCACAGGGGTCTATTATACAAGCTGGAGTCCTTTGGTGTGGGTGGTAGAGTTTTGTCAATCATTCGCGATTTTGTTTTTTTGAGCGAACGCAGAGTGTGTCTGTTGACGGCGTTTTGAGCGCCTCAGTCGGGGTGATGTCTGGCGTCCCTCAGGGCTGTGTGCTTGGCTCGCTGTTATGTGTTCCCTATACTAGTGACATGTTCTCTTCACTCGAAAACACGTTGATCAACTATGCCGACGATTCCACTTTGATGGCAGTGATACCTGCTCCTCGCCTGCGTGATGCTGTCGCTGAGTCTTTGAATAGAGATTTGTCACGCATTAGCGCATGGTGCTCGGCCTGGAGCATGAAGCTGAATGCCAATAAGACCAAGTCGATGATTATCAGTCGATCTCGGACAATTGTACCGCAGCATCCCCAACTGGAGATTGATGACACTTTACTTGAGGAGTCTAGCTCCTTGGAGATTCTTAGTGTTGTCTTTCATGAGAAGCTTACTTTTGAGCTGCATATTAGGAGGTTGGTGCCACGTGCTTCCACTAAGATTAGGCTCCTGCGAAAGGTGAATTCCGTGTTTGGTGATAGTCAGGTTGCCTGCAGATTTGTTTTATGCGTTTTTGCTGCCTGTGTTGGAGTATTGCTCACCGGTCTGGGCTTCAGCTGCTGACACTCACTTGCGTCTGTTGGATCGACTTGTTAGTGCAGCCAGTAGGCTGTGCGCTGATAATGATCTAGTGAACCTGTCCCACAGGAGGAGAGTAGCAGAGCTATGCATGTTTTATAAGGTGTTCAATAAAGAGAGGCATTGGTTGTTTTCTTCTCTCACTGCCCACAAGGTTTTTGGGAGAGCGACTCGTGCTGCTTGCAGAGCGCACGCTTTCACTTTGGGCGCTGTCAGATGTCGAACTAATCAGTTCTGTCGGTGCTTCGTGCCCTGGTCGATTAAGGTTTGGAATTTGTTGCCGGCATCGGCTTTTAGTCGTATTGGCCCGCAGGCGCTTAAGTCGGCTGTTAATGGTTTCTTGCTGGATTTCCTTTAGCAGCGTTTTGGGCTTCCCGGTGTTGCAAGATGCTTCATTAGGGTTGTATTACCTGTCCCTGGGAGCTCAAGCGTGAAGTTTTAAAAATAATAATAATAACCGTATATTTTTTGACTATCACGTTAGATTTCCATACACATCCAATCTTTTTCATGATATTATCACACCCGCCGTGAAAATCATACATTTTTTTATTCCTCCACTCAATAAGTACATATTTTCATTCAGAGTAGGAGCTCAACATCACCCATATTGACATAACGAGTATCGCAGACTGAGGTAGTGATGAATACGTTTTTTTTTATGTACATTATATGATCACTTTTACCACTAGACTTGGTGTATGCATTCGATGGGGAAACACCGTGAGTATAGTGTCACCCAATATCACTACATATGGAGTATTCAACAATATGTTAGAAATGTATCTAACCATATAATTTACACCTTATCATTTTACCTAACCACTAAAATATCGATAATTTCAAAGTATGGAAAAACATTTTACCATAGGAAGACGATTGCATCACGCAAAATCAATATTTTCGCTACAAATTCTTTTGATAGAATTCATTCCTCAATTTTTTTTAGGAGACAATATGCTTCCAAGTATATTCAATTAATGGAACATAAATATTTCATAGCTTTTTCACTTAGGAACGGGTTTGTTTCTTAGGTAGCCGAAATTTTCTTCGATGAACACCCACAAACTCATGAAAATCTGTATGGACGCTCTTACCTATCATGGTCTTTGAGACAAATATATCTCAAAATCACTATGTTCGCAAATATTTAGTGTTTTATCATATTCCAAAAAGTAGAGCAACCCTACCATTATATGTAAATATTTTTTCAATACATTGCGGGAATACACTATATTATCCAAAATTTTCGACTTGTTTAAATTAAAACGCATATCACCTTAGGACATGACACTCTTGTATGGGATACTTTGAAAACAAAACAATGTCGCCTATGCTGCTGACCACATGCATACAAGCTCGCGTCCTAATCGTTCGCAATAGGTAGGAGTAGGAACTCGCGTTAGGTAGGATAGGAGCTCGTAGTAGATAGGTAGGACGCGTCCCTAGGAGTTCGCGGTTGAAGCTCGCGATACCTACCGCGTAGTCTAGGTGCGGTATGAATGTGGTCAGCAGCAAAGGCGACATTGTTTTGTCTTCAAAGTATCCCATAGAAGAGTGTCATGTCCTAAGGTGATATACGTTTTAGTTTAAACAAGTCGAAATTTTGGATAATATAGTGTATTACCGCAATGTTTGAAAAAAATACATATAATGGTAGGGTTGCTCTACCCTTTGGAATATGATAAAACACTAATTTGCAAACATAAGTGATTTTGAAATATATTTGTCTCAAAGACCATGATAGGTAAGAGCGTACATACAGATTTTCATGAGTTTGTGGCTGTTCATCGAAGAAAATTTCTGCTACCAAAGAAACAAAGCCGTCCTTAAATGAAAAAACTAAGAAATATTTATGTTCCATTAATTGAATATACTTGGAAGCACATTGTCTCCTAAAACAATTGAGGAATGAATTCTATCAAGAGAATTTGTAGTAAAAATATTGATTTTGCATGATGCGATCGTCTTCCTATGGTAAAATGTTTCTCCATGCTTTGAAATTATCGATATTTTAGCGGTTTGGTAAAATGATACGGTGTAAATTATATGGTTAGATACATTTCTAACATATTGTTGAATACTTCATATGTAGTGATATTGGGTGAGACTATACTCACGGTGTTTCCCTATCGAATACATACACAAAGTCTAATGGTAAAAGTGATCATATAATGTACATAAAAAAAACTTATTCATCACTTCCTCAGTCTGCGATACTCGTTACGTCAATATGGGTGATGTTGAGCTCCTACTCTGAATGAAAATATGTACTTATTGAGTGAGGGAATAAAATAAATGTATGATTTTGACAGTGGGTGTAATAATATCATGAATATGGTTGGATGTGCATGAAAATCTAACGTGATAGTCGAAAAATATACAGTTATTATTAGAAAGGTGTTTTAGTTAAGTATCCTTATGATCGTTTTCTTACCATACGCATAGAAAATTAGCTGACTGAGGGTGGACCAGCATAAGTATGTTTATGTATGGGGGGGAACTGTGTTGAAGTGACAACATGGGACTTGGAGCTAAAGTTTTTGCACATATACACTACTGTCTCTTATATAAAAATGCACATCTTGATACAAAGAAAACTCGTTATTGCAAAAAAAAACGTGAATATATGAGAAATGATGAGAAAACCTTAATGCTGTCTTGCATACATTCAGTGCAGACGACTATTGTAAGTGGATACGTGTAGTGTAGTGATGATTCGTTGCCACCGCAGGTATGTGCTCACGTGCATTGTAGTAAAATACCCATAGCTACCTCGCATCAGTAAACTGTGTGTAAGCGGTTACGTGTAGTGTCGAGATGGATTGCTGCTAGCTCTCCCACTCGTTGCTGTATGCATACGTATGTTCCCAATAGAGAAATACTATGAAAAAAAACAGGAAAACTTTGAAAAATTGGAAGTGTGTCTTTTAAGTGTTTTTTGTTATGAATAGAAAAAAATTCGCATGAAGAGGAGGTTGCACGTGAAATTGTGTGATATTTTGGACATAATAATCGCAACTGGAGCTTTACTATGCGCATTGCGTAAAAATCTAGATATAGTTAAGTGCTCTACAATCGATTCCTTTGAATGATGCATGGAAAAATGTAGAAAAAGTGCGAGCCTCGTATGAATCTGAGTCAGACTGGACATAAGAATGGAAAATGTATGTTTAGTATACAAACCGTCTAAGAGAAGTAAGTTATTGTTAGTTAATATTGTTGTTAGTTATTGTTAGTGTTATGATTGGTTTCTATTTGACGAGCGTATAAAAAATAAGTGCATGCTAACTGAAATCTAAGATGTGTGTGGGATAAAGTCGAAAATAAAAAGGAAAATTCAAACATGGTAATGGAATTAAAAGAAAATGTATCAGTATATCCATATAGTTTTTCTGTTGGGTAAGTGCATAGAAAATTATGTAGATGGACAGACTCATGTTAACCTGAGAGAAAAAAATTTTGAGTATGACAATCAAGTCCATGTTAAATATTTATACCATAAATAAAAGGAAGATTAGTTAAGTGTCTCCTCTCACCGTTTTCTTTGAGGATGAATGAAAATTGAGTATGACGCGAAAGATGAATTGCGTATGTCCATTGGAGAGTTCAGGGATAATATACTGTTGGGTGACGCAAGTACAATTAAGTAGCTAGTGGAAATAGAATAACCAAATAATAAAAAATGAAGGGTTAAGCGCTGTAGATGGCAAATGAAAATGTTAAGTGGTACCTTAAGATTGCTTCTATCAATACAAGTTATAACCGGAGCTGAGGTATATATGAAGGGGAAACAGGTCAACGAGTCTTCCGTCTTAGAGAGAAAATGGTTTGAAGCAAGAGGGTGTAGTAAGAGGATTGGGCCGTATGGACTAGTTGGAGAGTTGCAGAGTTATGAGGGGTGGAATATAAAACAAGTACAAGCAATATTGCATAAGTCAATGGTAAAAAAAAAGAGTTAAACGTTGTGTATGAGTGGGGTAGTAGGATGTGTAGAAAATTTGGGGTGGAAAGATGATGTCGAGAATTGAGTGACATTTCAACATAATAAAGGAATTTGTAAGGTAAAAGGGTAAAATATATACATAAAAAGAAAAAATCGAGATATAAATTATCCTGATTCATTGCTCACATCTTTGCGTTAGATGAATCATACAATGGGGGACAGTAAGATTCATAGAATATCTATTGCTGGGTATTTTATCACATACTGTGCGTAAACAAAGAAAAATTGTCATCAATGTAAAATTAATTATAAAATTTCCAAAAAATGTTACTTAAACACGTAATATTTTGCTAAAATATACATTGAGTTTGTATGTCCCTAATGAGAACAATCATATTCGTCTTACTAAATCCAAAACTAAACGTTAATTATCACGTAATGTGATGCAACGCTATGACCAGACATTGAAAATTGCTGAAAATGATATGTGAAACCTGCTTGATTAGAATTCATGTCAGAGTTTATTGTAACAAACTGTTAAAGAACGTCTGCCGGCGTCGCTTCGGTATGCGGGCTGGAACTCGCGTGAACCGGTTTTGAATCGCGATTGCGGTTGCTAAATACATAAGTCGATCAGACAAGGTTAAGTGGTCTGGACTGAACCACCGTCTCACATTTAGGCCTAATGTGGAATCCTATGCAAATTGTAGAAACGAGTTAGTGTGAGGGCGTTGACAATCGGTACTGGAGCTGCAAGTCGAAATTTATGGGATAACAGAAGTGGTTTGGGACCAGTTTCTATCGTGTAGAGTACGGAGTGGGAAATTCTGCAAACCAATCACAGTTCAAAATTTGAATTGTATAGATGGGGAATCCGAGAAGGAAGAAATACCTGATGGAATGTTTGACAGTTAAAACCATGAGGTTGGTACGAGAGTGGTTGGTATGGGAGAATTTATGGAATTGGTTACTTGTATACTGTCAATGGAAGAAACTCCTATTGTAATATCAAACATAATAAACACTGGAAGTTACAAAGTTTCGTCTTAAATAGTACTTTTAGCAAAAGAAAATCATTATATACATAAAAAATAAGGAAATAATATGCTTAACCATAAAATGTGGATAGTGAAAACCGTGGAGTGTTGAAGAAAATTCAATAATTCATTGGTATGTTTATAAAAGTGGTTAAAATAAGTGAGAGAAATCCGTAGAGTATGTCTAAGGAGCCATAAATAAAGCGTTTTAATATAACTAAGCAAAAACGTACATAAATACATTACTATGGTGAAAATGTTGACCAGAATAATAATAATAATGTATGTTTTAATGATAGAAAAATTGAAATGCAACCAAGCGTTGAGAGACGAAGCATGTCCTCACGGGTACCAGATAAAGATTAAAATTGAAGTGGTATATAAATATATATAATACAAAACCAATAGTTGTTATAATTACGTAGGGGTTTAATTACCGAAAAATCTCATTGTTCAACAAAAAGTTCAATTCCATAGAGAAGGGGTGATGAATCTCTTGAGATGTGGTTTAATGGAGGGCTGTAAACATCCATCAATGATGAAAATTCCCACAATCAATCCAAACAAGTAAATAAATCATAAAAAACATATAGATACTATATATTAGATAAAGAAATCAATGAAAAAAATAATCTTCAGTTCTTAAAACGTATGAAATCAATAAAAAATGAATTTTCAGTTCCCAAAACGTATCTCTAAACAAAAATATTTACATTCCCAAGAAAGACCTGGATGATCTATATCGTGAGGGTGATTTGGGCTATGTGAGAGCTAAGCCTCATGTTACTAACGACAAAAAAATCCTAAGATATGACCAAACTCAATGATACACTAAAATCCGGTTAAATATAAAATGTTTACCAATAAAATAAATAAACTTCAATTAATCAAAACCATATCTCTTCAGATAAATATTCATTTTCGTGAGGGAGAGACTTGTACACAATACTCTCCATGTTAGGGTTAAGACTTGTGTTACTATAAACAAATAAAAAATTTCAGAGACATAATTTAGTTAATTAAAACACTAAAAAATACATATGAATAGAAAAAGTTCCACTTTAAAAAAGCATTTGTTAGAAAAAAATAACAAAAAATTCAACTAATTAAGCTCATGAGAGGATCGGAATTCTCCGACCATGAGTGCATCAGACTATAATAGTTCCATTTGTGTGTAGGAAACCACCATTTAATAGAAAAAACTAAAAAAAAAAACAAAAAATCAAAATTAGCATGTATCTCATAACACTATAAACAATGAAATCCAGATAAACATTCAAATTTCCTATATCACCAAGGTTTGACCCTCCGAATGACTCACGCATTTGGTCCTTCGCATATCACTCAGTTAGACCTTCCATATACCAAACCGAGTTTGGTTGGCCCTTTGTATACCACCCAGCCATACTCTCCATGTTAGGGTTAAAACTCGTGTTACTATTGACAAAAAATTCCAGAAATAAAACTTAACTTATTAAAACACTAAAAATCCATATCAATATAAATTTACACTTCAAAATAGCTTTTGTTAAAGAAAAATAATGAAAAAATTCAACTAATTAAGCTGATGAGAGGATCAGAATTCTTTGACTCTGAGTGCCTCAAACTAAAATGGTTCCACCAACGCGTAGGATACTACCATTTCATAGAAAAAACTAACAAAAATAATCAAAAGATCAAATTAGTACCTATCTCATAATAATATCCACAATGAAATTCAGATAAACGTTCAAATTTCCTGTATCACAAAGGTTTGACCCTCCGAATGTCACTCACTCGCATTTGGCCGTTCAAACTGACACTCAGTTGGACCTTTCATAAACCAAGCTGAGTCTGACCCTTTGTGTGCCTCCCGGTTTGACCCTCCATACTTAAATTGTTGGTAAATAAAAGAAAAGTGTTAATTAATAAACACGTAATTACATAATAGAAAATCCAAACATATTAATCACACGTGACAGGTGTACCGACCGCGAGGGTAACCGAGGGAGGGGTGGGGTAGGGTGGGGGAGCACGCGAGGGCAGCGCGGTGACCCGGCGGCGCGAGGGTAGGGTACGGCTGCAGTCGACCACAAAATTCCCATCTCGCATCCTTATACACTACTTATGTCTATAAAAGGCCTTAGCGACAATGCCGGCCAGCTTAGAGACCCGCTGGAGTTATACGTGAGACGTACCCTATCCCCATGTCCAGCGGTCCATTATCTGTGTCTCGTTGTACTCAGAACCCAAGTACACATTCTGCTACTATGCTTGAGTCTCCCTAACCCTCGTTTGGAACAGCAGCCACCTGGTGACAATCGGACCCTGAGGTATATATATCTACGGGAAGAATTACTATCTACATACACTGGCAGTACGACATACACGATAGCACAATAACATCAAAGGTTTGTTCTTAGCAAATAGCAGGTTTCGAAGAAAATTAAAATATAAAAATATAAATACTGAGGGTAACTGACCTGATCCCGTTACTCTAGTGTAACTCTACATTTTCTTATTTATTTTTCTACTTAAGTAGTTGTTGCGTCCAGTGGCACGTCTATTTTCATTAGCCTATTATGGCAACACTGACTACTGCACGTGTTGCAGCATCGACTGCAGTATTTAATAATTATATTATCTACTACATATCTCGTCATTTTCCAATAACCTACTGTATGTAATTGACTATGCTGCCGTATCTACGATACCTCAACTAATAACTTTACCTATATTATTGGCTATATACGAACAACCGAATGGCGTTCACGTGGTGCTGTGTGGTATCAGACAGTGATAAACGCCCAATAGTAGGGCGTACTCAGTAAATTGAAGTAATCATTTCGCACTTATGTATGATTAGTTCTTATTTTTAGTGATTACTTTTGTAACACCAAATAACTACATTACTATGCTATTCTTGTAACTGTTAACATATTTAATTAAAATATGCCAGGTCAAAGGCACAGGGCGCGTAACAATACGCGGAGACTAGCAGGAGCGGCATTATGGCGCGGCGATTTGGAACACACACACACACACTAGAACTTAAGTTAACAAATAGTTTATTATATCACCCCTGCACAAACATGTATACATTAACTCTTAGTGAGTGGCCAACATGGGTACGTTACTATTTTCCGTAAAATCACATACTGCCAGCAGACTATTAATGAATACCAGATATTTGGAAGGAACGTCCTATTCAGGTATTATATCCATCGTATTATTAAATGCGCTATATAACCTGAACACAATGGAGTCGCGTAGACGTCCTGTTATAATTAGACATAATGCTTACCCGTTGGGAATTTAAACGGCTACTTGGATGGGTTTGTAACGGCCGGAAATGGCATTAGGAACGTGCACTTGATACTCACTGTGTGCCGTTCTTAGGCAGACTGACGGTACATAACCAGGAAGCAAAGAATGCAAAGGATCAAGTTCATGGTGGACTAAAAAATCATTTGCAGAAAGCAGTTAGTATTAACATGTTATCTGGAGTTATTAAAATAATACATTGGAATAATAATAGTGTTATTGCGGCATAAGCGCCACGCTTCTAATAGAAATATATAAAATTAAACGGGGCCGTACTGAGTTGCTGACGATTTGAAGGGTTAAACTCTATGCTATACATATTATGGTGCTATATTTGCAGGAGCATGTTAAAATGCTTTGGCATGAAGAGATATCCTGCGCCTGATTTTCTTTGACGATAATACATAAGGAACCACGATGTAAAGTATTCAACTAATAGACTTATTTTATAGGTAAAAGCATTGTACATATTTTGTGGGCGAGTGATGAGCGAAGCACCACAAATCAAACAACTTCACTTTGTAAATAAACAATGTGACGTCGCAACCAAGACCGATAAGCGCACTCAAAATGAAGTTGCGACTTGTGGTCGTGAACATAACCAAAAACGAGTTTCCCTGCGACGACACGACCACGTTTTTTGGCGTCATGTGGACATGAATTCTGTCGTTTCTGCAACTTGTGGTTCTATTCACGCGGGGTGGGAAGAACAGGGAGGGCGGTGGCCCATCGACTGTTGGGCTGGGTAAAGAATAGCGAGCACTGGATGATGGGTTCCCGGGCCAAGAGTACGATGAGTCAGACAGGACAAGGAAATGAGAGAGGGCAGAATTGGAAGATAGGGTGTGTAAATTCTGGAGGGTGGAATACTGGAGGGTGCAAATTTGAGGATTTGTGTAGGAAGTGGGTGAACAAGATGTAGATATGATCTGCCTTACGGAGACACAATTGAGGGTGAGAGTGCATCTAAGTGGGCACCAGTATAATTTGGTGAGGAAGGGCAGAAGCAAACAGTCACGGAAGGGTGGAGGGGTGGCAGTGATGTACCGGAACGACAAAGAAATCAGTATGCAGGAAATAGATGTGGGGGAATCAAGTATGAGTGATGATATATATTGAAGATGAAAGTGGAAAGTATTGCCAATCACAAGAAGGGGGTCATGATTGTAATTGTGGTTTATATGACCGTAGAGGGGACAAATGCGCAGCAGGAAAATAAGCTAAAGTATGAAATAGTTGCGAACTTGTGTGAAAGATTCAAGTATGAG
>LQNS02000613.1:11975-29479 GCA_001587735.2 Parhyale hawaiensis
GGAAGAGGCTACAGCTAGTTCAGCCAAATTACAATATAAACCCCGAACATTAGTGCACAAGATCCGGCAGGAGCGAGACCTAAAACCACGAGGACCGGGGTTCTCTTCCACGTCCGGATATCTAGTTATCAGGCACGCAAAGAACAATAAATAAACAAACACCATGAGCAAAGGGAAACATCAAAAAAATACAAAAAAAGCAAATCGACAGTCGTGATAACAACGAGAGCGGCCAGCTATCTACGCGCCCCAGACCCTGCCATCCCCAGTACGGGCTTTGGCCGAAAAAAGGAAGAAGAGAGAGGAAAGGAAAAGAGCATCAGGTGGTACTACCCGAGGGAAGGAAGAGAGGAGCAGACGGCGGAAGACTGAGTACCCAGCTATGGCACCAGCCTATTCATCTCCTCTCAGGGATGCCGTTGGACCAAAATGGTCACATCCGCCTTTAGAGTGGCATTTCCTCCAACTCAGGGGCTACCCAGAGCCCAAAACCCAAAGCCAGCTCATACAAACAAAGTGGCGTCCGGTGGCCGGACAATGGGGGCGGCCTGATAACGCGCAGGCCACGCGCGTCATTAGTACATAACAAGCGTCGGCCTCGGTGCGAGTCATGTTCCATATATTATTCGATCACGTGGGCAATCTTAAGGCCGGTTCACACCTAGTCTTTGACTCTAGGACCATATTTCACAGCGTTCGAATACGTTGCTGAGTCTGGTCGCAACAACAGTAAAGTGCGCATCTCAGGTAAAATCCATCCCAAATTTGAAAAGATACGGCACGTTCGACTGGGATCCAAATTAGGTCTTAGAGGCGTGGCTTGTCCAAAATTTCAGGCAGAAACCTTGGCTTTGCAGAAATGATCTGTGCTTCAAGTGTCAGAAGCACTCCGATTGCATTGAATTGGCTGAAAATTCGCAATTACGGCAAAATTGAGATTTTGGAAGTCTCAGAGGTGACCGAATCACGGTCAATCTCTGAAACTCACTTTAACCGGTCGAAGCCAGCGCACCTGCCTGAGGTTTCGAAAAGTCAAGTCTCGAAGGCTCAGTTTCGGAGCCCAATCCAACTCACCCTTACCCCCAAACTCTGTGACACTTGTAAAGCAAACTGACTTAATGGATGCATTCTACGTGATAATTTCCCTTGTCCCTCTGTTAGTGAGTTTTTTTTTGTGCTGCGGCGACGCTTACATTAGATGAAGGAATATGAGACTAACAGGTTAACCCAGGGGATGAAGCCAATCAGTGGTGCATCATGGGTAATGAGACTTGTGACGTCATAATGTTCAAGTGCGGTAATTTGCAGCTCCTTTACATTGTTTCTCCATCATTTCATTTGGGCCTCCACAGTGTCCTACATGTCCTACAATAATTATAGTTGCACAGAAATACATATCAAAGCATCTAGGAACTATTTTAGCTTTCTGAAGGATAAAATTTTATTATTATTTAGGTTGTTTTTTCCTTAGGAGGCACGCACCCGGTCGGAGAGTGTTTGTAAAATGTTGCCCTAAGCTGTGCCGTCGCGTAGCAGTCGTTAACATATCCGCCTCTCCTAATCGTAAAAACTACTGCGTCATTGGAAAAAATATGAATTTTACATGCGCAGTTTCAACAACATCATTCCGTGAGACAGTTTAGATTTGTGGAATACGGTTAGGTAGTTTTCTTTCTGCAAGTTAGCTAACGCGAGTCGGACGCCACCCTACTGTTCTACTGCTGTAACGCGGGCAGCGTATAGCAGCTGATGTTTTTTTTTTCTAATTTTACCGAGCAATTGTATGGCTTCTGCGTATTCTATACAGACTTTCGCTTTAATATTACTTCGCCGGAAGGAAAGTATTTTTTTGTCTTTAATGTTTCCCTTACCAATCTTATTAAAAAGTTCTTCTATCTCGGCGTCCAATAGCTCGCATCTGTTCCAATTTCTGTTGCAGCGGTTTGAAATTATAAAGGATTGCAGATCGCTGGTATATAGAAGACGAAAATGAATCGCAAACATCGTGCTGTTCACTCATATAAAACCATCTTTTGAATGCCATATTACTCTTGATAAAATTCACTTTATTTATGGTATTTTAAAGATGATAAACTTGGCTCTAAAAGTGCTTCTGATACATACGGGTATTTGCCGGTTAAATTCATTTGCTCTTTTACAAACCTTTAACCAACGTTCTTTCGAAATTTAATCCTTCAGAGAGCTAAAAAAAAGTTCCTAGATACCTTGATACATGTTTTTGTGTAGCTATAATGATTGTAATACATGTAAGACCCTCTGGAGGACCAAATGAAATTATGAAGAAAAAATGCAACAGAGCTACTGATAAACGAGCTAAGTTTTTATGACGTCATCGCTTCGTACGTCCGCCGCGCGCAAGTGCCGCTCGCTCGGCAGTGCGCTAACCTGTTCCCATTAATTAATCATCCTTGCTATTAGATATGGAGGAAAATTAGGCCCTCCTCGAGGTATCCAAGATACGACCTGGGAAGGGATTAATTAGATAAGGAGTCAAGTTTAAATTTATGCTGCTACTGCTCCCAGGTCTTCGACAGAAGACTCAACTTGGACACTTTGCGACCTTCGCATGCATGATACGGGTCCGAGGCGGCATCATAATTGAGGAACAATTCTATGGTTTTGTAGAATTTCCACAGGCCCTTCAGTATTAGATAAGGGAAAATTAGGATGATACTGGTCGGTTTGAGATATTACTAATGAAGATTGCTTCTGTTCTCGGAAATTTTCACAGGTTCCAGCCACTTTTCTGAAATCGCTTTGTGTACACAGAGCTGTGCTTAGAAGGATACTACGAAAGATTCGGGTTTTTTTGAAACAGGAACGCTGAGGGGAACACTAGCGCGTCAACCTGGCTCCAGTCCTGCTGTCGGGTTATGATGACGTCAACGTGTCGGACTGCGTCTTGGTAACACCGCTATCAATAGTATGGTTAGCCAGTTCCTACTTTAGCTTTATATATTCATGGGTTAAGGCAAGCAAGGCATGTAGAGAACTTCAGGGTTACATTAGGAAAGGTTAATAACTGGTAAAATACATAGGAGCAGTCCAGCATGAGGGGTGCTGAGAATCCACCTGGGAGGGTGCTGAAGGTTTGTGAACTGCTATTGTCGTCATATTTCTACAGCGGGCAGAACATCGGCGAGGACGTATAAGTTTTAGCGCCTCTGTGTGTGTATCTCTTCTTGCATACTTTTTTTGCTATTGCCTTCAGTGCTAAGACGATGGCAGTGTTGGGAGGGTCGGAAGGTAGCCTGAGGCAGAACTTGGTGGGTTTTAATTTTTTAATTTTCAAGTTTGAAGCCAGCTTTTAAATCTATATTTTTTTGCACAGGCTCGATTATGTTTCTCTGAGAAATTTTCCAGTAAATACTGCAAAAAGCAGAAAGAGCAACTTAGTTATTTTCAGATGGAGAAAAAATATCCGCTTTTTGCCATGCTGGAGAATAAGACATACATACATTGTCATTGCATCATAGTAGTTTACATAATAGACAGAACATGCTATGAGCTGTTACGTAGCTAGAGCTGACGTTAGATCACATTCAGGAACACCTCCAGTCACACAGCCACCTATCCGTGACGAGCTATAGTGTGACACAATTGCATAGAGACACACTTAGATCTCCGCGTCGATTGATATACTAAGATTGGTATTTACCGCAAGTATACAGGCACCTGAAGTTATTCTGTGCTCTTATTTATTGAATATCAACAAGAGAATCTCTGGTGTTTATGTCCTTCCATCCTTATCGATTATCTCGTTGATACTGACGGTAGAACACAGAACCCATCCTCGAATATACCATACCTATATTACCAAGTTACCTACGACGATCTACAGGTGCCGTCATAGAGGCGATGGTACCATTACTTGATTATACGAGTACGCACAAACACACAGTGCCCCGTATAGAGCTAACTCTTTATACAGGGGAACTGCTCACAGATAATTGCGGAGTGCACGCCCTGGAATCCATTTGAAAAATATTTATGTTTTCTCATCGCGCTGCAGCAAAATGAGGTGCACAAAAACGTGAACTTATCCCATTCGCTTTCGGTTGTATTTTTCACCATTATTTTAAAACTTGAATAACCGAGAGCACCGAGTGTGTTTTCTTTCTGGCAATTGCAACGGTGCTGTCAGCGGAGAGTCTACCGGAAAAGTGATGGGATTTTTCCTCATGGCTTCGAATTTGCTCCAATGAAATGGCAACGTCATCGATGTTTAGTATCTTTTACGAACTCATGACGAAACGTTTAAGTAATAGAAGCGACTGAGCATCATTAGCTAGTGAATGCTAGTAAGTTCAGTTAAATGATTGATAGAATGCATTTTATAGGTAAATAAATACTTTAAAAAATGTTCCACCGATGACTGGATTCCCTCATAAAGTAAATCCATAATTTTTGGAAGCATCGACAAAGCGCCACAGCATTGCCAGTTGATGATTTCTAAAAGTTTTTAAATGATGTTAGATTTTTTTTCCGTAAAAGTTCTACATAAAACTGAGGCAATATCTGTATTTTTCCATGCGAGTTTTACTATAGATAGAGTCGAGAGCTGGCAGTAGAAGGACCATAAGGCCCATTCTCAAAGAGGAGCCAAATCTTACGCTCAGGCTCTCTCTAACCTATTGCGATGAGTGCAAAAATTTCCTTATTTCAAGCTGAGGACTTACATAATTCGGAATTCTTTACTACCCAGCGTGATTATAGTAGCTTCCGCTAGGAAATACAGTTGGTCTTCTTCCTACAACTTTCCAAAGACATTGGCAAAGTGCCAAGTTATCACTTGTAGCTAACTTCTACAAAAGTTTACTTCAAGTAAAAAGACGTCGGAAGGATAAATGTGCAGTTCAGAATCACCTTTTTTTTACTACGTTACAAGCAAAAGTTAGGGAACTTTTGTAGCACAACTGGAGCGGGCAATCCTGTTTTCCTCGATTAATTAGACCCGAATCTGAGAATTAATTGAAGTTTCTCCGGATGAAGAGTTATTCTTAATTGGCTTCTGGATGTGAACAAGAAGGCCAATTAGCTGAAGTTTTGGAGCTTACGAAGTTTGGTAAATGGCCGAAGCATGTGGTGCTAATTTGAAGCTTGTGGATCTATCGCGAGATTTTATATTTTCACTGTCAAAATTGGGATTAAGGATGAGAGCTAGAAAAACTGAAAGTCTTGCCACTTGTTTTGGATTTTAAGAAGCTTTTGGAATGATTCAAAAATATGATGCTGTGGACAAATTAACAGGCTAATTATGAGAATTTAATTTTCTTTTTATATTTGGCTTCCAAAAAAATGCAAAAGACAGCTAATTAGCTCTAATTTTGAGGCTTTTGAAATTTTAAGTTGATTAAGTGGGCAACACGACTTCAAAATTAGAACCGACTTTATAAATACGTCGGGACCTCCCCACCCCGCTACCCAGCAATCCTCGTACCTTAGGAAACCTACGCGCACAGGTTCGTGCTGCCGATATTGGTTCACTGGCCCCAGAAGAGTTAGTACAGCTGCAGTCGACAAAAGGTCATCGAGAACTCTAGTGCCATCGACATGAAGATCAATGACCTGCACCCCTTGCCCTCCCATTTCTGGGCAAGGCAAGTGGCTACTTGGTAGCTAAACATACCAAGCAACTTTTGCTGACCCAGCGCCCCGAGTGGCACATAGATCGCTCACTTGGCTCGGCGCTCGATGCTAGCACCCATAGTACATCAGTTCAGTGCGCAAGGCTGCTGCAACAGTGGCTTAACAGAAAGAAGAAACGAAAAACTCGACGATAATGCTAAACTTTCTGGTAAAGCTGAAGCCGGGCTGAATGGCTGCATTTATGTATTACAATATTATGTAATAATTTTTGAAAGTTTTCTGGATTTATCGTCATGTTCGAGGAATAGCTGTAGGGTTGTGGCGGCTGAGAGGCTGTTGCTCTCTGGCTCAGCAATGAAAAAATAAAGCCTGGAGGATGGAATATATACTTTATTGGCTCTCTTTTGCCAGTAATCAGCGTAAAACTGCAGTTAACGCACTTTACATATTGGTTGTAGAATATATTTTCGTGGAAATCTGTGACACCAGAAACTGGCCCCATTAGAAAAAAGAAGGTTGGCTTGCCAAGAGAAAAACGGTTGTGTTCCTTGCTTCTCTTAAACCTCCTTGGTGGTGACACTGAAAACAGCAGGCTCTGCAGTAAAAATAGGTCTCAATGGGATTTTTGAGAAAACCCAAGATCTTGGGGAAAAACCCAAGCCTTGGACGCCCTTATGTACAAGGACAGACACTCCCACAAACAAACTGAAAGCAACACATCCTCATGAGTGCCCCGCTGGCTGTAATTAGCTGGCTGATCTCGTCCTACTTGTTTTTTGAGGGTAATTAGATTAGATGAGTTACTCGACAAAGAACTCAAGGTGTCCATTTAGAGAGAGTATTCAGGTCCACTTAAGCATCGGTACCGTTTTCAACTCGGCACTTGGCAGGAAGTAGCCGCACAAGCAGCAAATAATACTGGTCAACAAACAATTTGCTTCTGGAATTCTTTCAACCGTATTTAATCAGGTCCACCTTGTTATTCCTCATCTGAAGACCGTTTCTGTCCATCACGTCCTATTTTTCAGTTTTGACTCGCTGTTGCCAATGATTCATCAATGCTATTCCTACCGAACGCCCCTGGCAACATTTTCAGACGTATCATATAATGCTATTCCTACGAGATGATTAAATACGAATTTCTAAGGAACTTTACACGCTACAACAAATCTAAGCACAAGTTTGGATTCAGTTAATGAGATACACCAACATTTACTCAATTAGACAAAGATAAAATTTGTTGGCTGGTATAATCGATCGGCAGTAGCAAAGGGTAGTAATAAGTAGACGCTATTGTGGTTGATGGTAATGGGGTAATTTCGGTGCCATGTTTCGCTGTAGTCGCCGAATGGCTAAAATGGGGACACGGTGACTCTAAAACAACCTTTTCCCAACCCAAAACGGTTTACTTGCTCCTAGCGCGGCACTGCTACGAATCTAAAAGGGCTTGGTTTTTGTTAGGGAAGGTAAGTAGGGGCTGGGCATATTCAGGTCCCTTGTTTTAGTTTTCAGACTTTCTAAAAAGATTTAAAACAGCATAAAAGTACTATGAATACATTTGAAATTATTTATTCAGTCTAATGCGTATAATTTTTTTTTGTTTAATTATTATAAAATATTACGTAATGTAAGCGAGTAGATAATATGCAAGATTTAATACAGTTAAATGTTAATAAAAATGCAATTACTTGTTGCAAATACTATATATTTAAAAAAATTGTACCTACACGTAATACACACATGCAGTTGCAGGAGCGCACGGGAGTGATTTATCAAATGGTTTAGTTTCGCAAATGGCTTAGTTTCACAAAAATTGCAATACTCAGACTCGTCTTATTTTGCAAACGATGCATTAGGGATTCTTTACGGGAGAAATTCTTGTCCCGCTGTTGATGCACTTCACGTCACTAAATTTAAATGCCTTCGAGGTAGTTCTTCGACTCACTCGGCATTTAAAACACGAACAGCTGCACTAAAAAACTTCCTCTTTTAGATATGGAGCACAAAGCGTTGCCTTCTCCCTAACTCAGTATCACTTTTGGTGGTTTTCTACAGGTTTTCAATGAAGCCAGTCCCCGTTTTCCATACCAGTTGAAGTGCGAAGCAAATACAAACAACCACCGCTGCCATCCCTTATTGTTACCCCTGCTGCCTCTTTTAGCTGGACCCGATGTATCGTGAATTTTACAGCTTCTTTGTTATTTTTTGGTAACTGTGGTACGTGCACTGGAAGCGGCACTACATCCTTTCGTATTCTCATCACACTTGGGTAGTTTGTCTCTTGAACTGCAGAGCTCCGCAGACCAATGACTGCAAAAACGCTTCCTTTTTCCATCCGAGGATGAGACTCGGTTTTTTATAGCTCTCTATTGCATGCCGACAATAAACATTGAGGTCGAGCGGTAGTTTTTCTTCCGAGTCATGAAAGAAAAAAATGATACAGTGAGTGCTAGCGATAAGATCTTGGGTAACAGAAAAGTGTTTTTGCAACTGGATAAGACTCAAGGGCTGTTATGTGAGGAAGGGAGCGACTGATACATGAGAAATATCAATTAAAATTCCAGGGCAAATAGTTCCTATTAACAATTAGATACCGTGCACGCAAAGGGTCTTTGTAATTCTGCACTAATTAGAAGAAATATATGTTAGCGCAAATTGATTGTATTCTGTCAAAAGTTTGTATAGTTTAGGCTGTGTTTCAAAAGTAAGCTATTCGATTGTAGTTTGAGGAAAATTACTTTTCTGAAATAGCGAAGGTTATTGTTAAGCATCGAGCGTGCTTGTACCTAAAGTTATACTTAAAAAATTAAGCTATTACCCCAATATGAAGAAAATTCCACACTGTCAATGAGAGCTGTTCTCATTTTGACGGTATTACAAGACTAGAGCACTCAGAGAGCGCATACTTCCGCCAAGCAAAGCAACGGTAACGAAAAATTCAAATTGACTCTGGAATAGCTGCAAACAAGGGAACAGATCATCACAAAAATTTGGTCATTTACTATTCCTAATATACCTAAGAGCTCATGTAAGTTTAAAAAAAATCCGTACAACACTTTTTGAGTTATGGCGTTAAGAAAAATGACGCAAACAAATAAACAAACAGATGGACGGATCTTCACCAGAAGTTAATCATTTGTTTCTCCTAACATACATAACAATCCTTGTAAATTTTGTCAATATCTGTCCATAACTTTCTGAGTTATCTTGGTGACAGACAAACTAGAGCACTCTGAAAGCACATACCTCTGCCAAGCAAGGCAACGGTAACGAAAAATTCAAATAGATTTTGAAACCATGATTTTCTTTGTAGCAACACCAAAATCTAATCAATTATGCCTTTTGATACTATTAACACTTTATGCAATTTTCTTGAAGATCAGCTGATAACTTTTTAAGTTATGCTGCTAACAAATATCATAACAAACATCAGTCAAACGAACCAACCAATCTGCAACAAAATATAATTATTAATGTATTTTAACATTGCTAACAACATCTGAAATTTCATAAAGATCCATTCAGAACTTTTTGAGTTACCGCGCTAACAAGTACAAAATCAAACACAACAACAAACACACGAACAAACAAACAGATAATCACGAAATGGTGATTTATTCTTCGCAATAAACCTAAAAGCTTATGTAAATTTCATGAAAATCCGTCCATAACTTTTTGAGTTATAGCATTGACAAAAATGAGGCAGACAAACAAACAAACGGATGGACGAATCTTCACCAAAAGTTAATCATCTGTTCCTCCTAACATACTTAACAGTCTCTGTAACTTTTATCCAAATTAATCCGTCCATAACTTTTTGAGTTATCTTGATGACAGACAGATAGAATAACAAACAGACAAACCCGACGAGAATATTACTTCTTTGGCGGATTTAATAACAGACGACGAAAATATAACCTCCTTGGCGGCGGTAAGAATGAGTTATAGATCATTAAGCAGAATCTCATAACTCAATGACTATCTTGTGCCCCCTGAGCGCTTGTGATAAAAGAAATATTAGTTGATAAGAATAAAAAAAGAACTTAAAACTGTTTAGTTAACGGAGGAAATTCCATGGAACGAGAAAGATAAGCTTGCCTTCTTGGTTAATTTGAAGGAAAATGTCATATAGTAAACAGAACATTTTACATTAATGCCAGATCTATTTATACAACTGAATTTTGTGAAACAGATTTTTAACTAAGGAGTGAAGTGTTTGCAAGGCAAGAAAAATCATGTTGAAAAGCAGGTAAATAATGAAAATTATTCCCCCATAGTGGCCATTTTCAATTGAGAAATAACAGAATCTGAGGGGGCGAGAGATTGTATTGATTATCTGCATAAAACGTTGACTGCTTATTGGCTCAGAAAGACAAAAGTAAACAATGCAAGATAAATGAAGCCGGTGCGAACGATAGCTAATTTGTTGCCAATTTACAAAAGACAGGTTCAATTATTGGCTGTCTCTGATCAACAAAATAATTATTTCACCCAAATCTGGGCCCGTTTTACCTCGTTGGTTGTCAGACATCAAGGGTGATGTCGATTGTTTTTATTCTCCCGTACTGCTATAAGTTTCTAATATATTTTAAATAAATGGGGAACAAACTGTGATTTGGAAAGCAAAGACAGTTTTTCTATCGTTGCACTGGACCAGGACGATATTTTCCAAAAATCCAATACTACTGGGGAGGCGGGAAGACACGGCGGTAATTGCCACAGTTACAGCAACTCAGACAAATGGGAAAAGAAATTGAATATCCGTTTTCCATAGGAAGAACGTTTTCTATTCCGATATTTACTCATATTATTTTTAACTTTTGGTGCCATAAATAATTTTATATCTATTTTCTCTTTCGTTGGCATTATGGTGTTGAGTTCCTACATACCTTTTTCTTACAATTTGTAGTTTGTCATCGTTATGATGATGTCTTCGCCCTTAACACCTTTGACGACAAGGAAAAATTAAAGTAGATGAATAATTTCAGTGGAATAATGTTTTCCGGCTAGGTATATTCGAAGGAAAGTAGGATAAAATAATGGAAAAGCTGCCAAACCTAGTAAATTAAAAAAAAAAAACTAGACGAATTCAAAAAAGCAACTTGCAATTGGAAAATTCGTGGGAAAGAGCAGAACAGTTGAAAAAAGCTTCCCAGTTAGCTCGTAAATTGGTAAGAACGGAGAAATACAAGAAAACCTTGTTAATTGGAAAAAATATTGAAAAGGACTTTATTTGCCGAAAAGATTACGTGCTTGGGATAAATTGTTTGAAATGTACACTATTTAAAAAATATCTTTCCAGGAGGATAGATTTGCAGAAAAGAGAGGGAAAATTTAGTTGGAAGTTTCCCCAGTCAAAAATTCAGGTAAATTGTAGCGAGGAAAGGGAGATTCTCAGTATCATGAACGCTAATTCTATTGTACTGCCATATGACACGTGATGCAAATAAAAAAAATTCATTCTATGTTCCATTATTCCATAATTGGAGCAGCAGTCATCCGAGATTATTTGTGTTATTGCAGTTAGCTCACTTTGCCTTCCATATGACACTTAGCTCACTCTGCCTTCCATATGACACTTAGCTCACTCTGCCTTCCATATGACACTAGCTCACTCTGCCTTCCATATGACACTTAGCTCACTCTGCCTTCCATATGACACTTAGCTTACTCTGCCTTCTATATGACACTGGAAACAAAAGTCTCTTCGTTGTCAGCGCCCGGGGGGACAACTTGTTGCTGCAAAAGTCACCAGAAATTCTAGCCCCGCGCTCCGATGTCTGCAAGTTGATAAAACCAGACAACTGCGTGGGTAACTGTTGATTCCCTTACTTAATTTGACAGCGCCGCGGGTGGTGAGAAAAGGAAAATTTCTCTGATGTCATTTGGAATACACAAGGGGGAGTGGACTCTTCCAAAGCACGGGTTCTTTGGGAACAGAGAGCAAGTTGGAGATGTATAATTTGGTGTCTAGGATGGTGCCTTTACAACCTCCCAAGGGAGTCTTCAATTGCTGTACTTGCATCGAGATGAGATAATCCGATTAATTTACCTAGGACAGAATTTCGCTCTTGAGCGTTGAAATTGCCACTGTTTATCGAGTTTCATCATTTCATGGGATTTTCGCAAATCGATTGAGATTAACGCAGTCAAAAATGGATTCCTGTTCCATTCTACTTTTTGTTGCTGTTGTTTTTGTTGTGCGCTGCTTCCCTAGTACTTCGTTAACTACAAGAACTACTCAACAAGAACTATTTACCATTCTCAGCAAAATAAATTTCATCAAAAGTGAAGTGGTTGCGTATAAAGCTGGGTTCACAGTGTGGTCACTTGTTCCTTGTCCGCAGGACAAAGTACTCGAATCTTTTGTTGTGTCGTTGCAAAAGATTTAGTAGAATGAGTGTCGCTACATAAACTCGCTTTTTGCAAGCTTTAAAAATTAGAGACGTTTTCGTTATCCTTGCGTTTAGAATGAATGATCAACTCAATCTGCTGTACACAGTTCGGTTGTTGACAAGCAACAAGATATTCATGAGCATCACGGGTTGAGATGGTGTGAAAAGTTTATTGTATAAACCTGGCTTACATAAAAAAACTGGCCAGAATATAAAAAAGAAATTCTTTTGTTGCAGCCAGAGTGAAAATTAGATTAGATTAGAGAGCTGGCAGTAGACGGACTAGCAGGCCCATTCTCAGAGAGCCGCCGGAATTCACATCCAGGCCGACGGTGAGCTTTCGCCGTTATGTCAAACTAACATAATTTGGGTATTTAAATGAGATAATAAAATAAACCTCCGTTAAAGGATAGCCGTGCAAGCGCGATTAGTGGCAGCACACCTTCGGGGATTCGGATACGTAAAGTTAGATGAGTTATGAATGACTACTGGCCAGAGCCGTCATAAATGATGGCAGAGACTTAGTACTTCACGAATATCCCTGTTGTCTCCTGTGCTTTTTACTTCTCAGAGGGCTTCTTAAATGGAAATATATATACCGTCTTCAACACTCGAATTACTTCCTATCTTATTTCTAATGAGTGGTCCCCCCATTATATACCGTCTTTCAACACTCGAAATACTTCCTATATATATACCGTCTTCAACACACGAATTTCTTCATATCTTATTTCCATAGAGCTCCCTCCCTATTATATACCGTCTTCAACACTCGAATTTCGTCATATCTTATTTCCATAGAGCTCACTCCCTATTATATACCGTGTTCAACACTCGAATTTCGTCATATCTTATTTCCATAGAACGTGACGGAGAGTCGGACCAACCAAAGAGCGAGCTAGAGAGCAAGCAGGATCTGAGCGACCATCAGCTGTGAATTATTATATAGTGGATGATGGAACAGACTGGCCTTAATAGATTTAACCGTTAAGAATTGGTGTGTGGCCTCTAGAGTTTTGACGGTTAAAAGTTAGTGATTCCTTGAGGTGGAGTTCGGCAACTGCTGGTTTAGCGTTGTTCTTTGATTTCAATGTTCATTTTTGTTCGTTGTATCGAAGACGACCATCAACGTCTCCGTCAAAAAGTTCCGTTAGAAGACATCGTTGAAGCAATTCAGATACTTGAATGTTTCCATTAGTTGCCCTATGAGTAGTCTTTGCTCGAGACAGATGAGTCCGAGTTCCTGAAGGCGATACTCGCATGGCCTGTTACGTAACTGGGGCATCAATTTTGTTGCTTTGCATAACATTCTTTTCATTTTATTGATAACTTTGCACTAAAGTGATGACTAAACTTGAACAACATACTATTAAAAAGTGTAGGTGCGTTACTGCTTTGCATAAAGAAAGGCTTATATCCTTAGATTTGTCCTCTATATTCCTAATAATGAATCCCAGGACTCTGGTTGCAACTTTGATACTCATGTCTACTTGCTTACCGTGTCTTACGTCGTTTGTGAAAGTTATTCCCAGATCACGTACTTGGATGCAATTAAATGTCTTAATATGTCCGCTATATGTAGCCGACACATGCTATGATCATAATGACATCAATCATTAGGCCGAGTATAAAAAACAATCCTTGTTTATGCTTTGTTCAATAGAATTTCAAAGGTAAAAAGAAACCTCATTTGACTGCCAATTGGGTTTGTGCTCCATCCTTTTGATGGACTCGGTTTCACCGAAGAAGATAATTAGGAAAAATTTGCACGCTGTTTTCTAAACAGCGCAGTGCCGCCGCGGGTTGATGAGCAATGGATATTTTTTCCGTATCTGAAGGGAAACAATTAAGCCCTTCGTCAACGCTTCCTCATTTTTATCCAACTCGTCATTAGCAGTTTGCTAAAAATTAACACCAGCGTCCCTCATTATGTTGTATTTGCCAATTATAATTTTTCATTGTTGTAAACGCAACGAGAGAATTGCGCTTCATGAAACTCAGTAAGCTGAATTCTGATATTATTTTCCCCCTCGCTATCGACAGAACGGCTTTTTTCTTGAATAGTTAATTATGGGTTTTTTAGTAACTTGCCATTCTCACCCCGCAAAAGGGAAGCGCGCTGTAGAAAGGCGCAAGAAGTTGATTTTTATAATCTATTTTTATTATTATTCTCTAGTTTTGCCTATGGTTTGCTTGCTTTCTCGATTACTTGATGATTCTTCGGACGAGCTTCAGGTGTTGTTATGCATGCCGCCCATCTTGTGCAGAGGTGATGCTGTAGTCCGTGACAATCGGGGTGGCTAACAGCGAGTTCTCCCCACATTGCACGTTGCCGCTTACAGCAGCTTTATCTGGCACTTTCAGTAAGTGTGCATCCAGTGTGTTTTTAAATTTGCAACTTCTTTACCGGTGACATTTCGAACTCGACGTGGCGTTTCATTGAGTGACCCCCCTTCCCGGTGAGACTATTAGTACATTATCTAGCTGAGTTTTCTATTACTTTTAATGTAATTTATGGACGTATAATCTCCATAGAAGCACACACAACCAGGTTTTAGGACGTCATGGGAAATATTAACTACAGAAGGATCCACATTTCAAATCTAATTTTTCAGCTTTTCTAAACTAATTTCATTAAAATTGCATGTTAAGGGCAATTAAAAATTTATTTATCTCCATTGTCTGAAATTAATTGAGTGGGACGTTTCGATGCATTTCGAACATCATCATCAGGTTGTATAAAGCAACAAACAGATCAGTATTAACACCGACCTTAGTAAAAAAATGACGTTATCAAAACTGGTGGAATAAAAGCTACTATGCATGTATTTTTCTTCAGTTACTCTATTCACATATTTCCATACCTAATACGCATATATTGTAGGTTTATTTTATTTCATAACTAGGTAAAGAAGAGAGGTTTGGTCAATCCTGATTTGAGCGAAAGGTGAAAGAAAACTTTACAGACATTGTAATAACTTAGACTACCACGACCCCACACCCAACACCGGACTCTGGAAGGGAACCTCTCCGACAGTAGGACAGGCCAGGGCTCAATCTCTGCCCCCTTCAAAACAGTTCACGGTTGCAATCAATGTTCCGCTCCCCTGTATCCTAAGGCCGCCGCCCCATGAAGCAACAAGCGACGCAATGCGATTTTTCCGGAGTCGTGTTGCAGCAATGCACGGGTGTCGCGAGGCATCGCAGCTGCGGGGGTGAGTGCAGCAGACTGCTGTTCCCTCTGTTACATTTTGTCGTGCAACAAATTTGTCGCGTTGCGCGTCGATTGTTTCGCCGGTGGGGGCGCAGCCTTACCCTAAGGTAATACATCATGTTGTACACCGAGATCAAATACAATTCTATGAAGCACTGCTACCTCAAGAACATACAACTAAGCTCAGTAACATCCTGGCAGTACTAAGTTTATTTACAGGCAGGTAATATACTTAATCCACTGCAGTGGCGACATCACCAAAACGCAATTCGGTCTTTCACACGGTCGGAGATGTTTCACTTCGCGCAATTTTTGTCTAACGAGCGACGTAGGAGTCTAACGAACTGCAATTTCTGTAAAGTTCTTTCTTCTCCTTTCGCTCTAATGAAAACTGACCACACCTTCTTCTTTGCTTAGTGATAAAATACAATATTCCCTTATCATTTTAGTGTTAAGCGTGGGAATATGTGAATAGAGTAAATGAAGATCTAGAGCGCCTCGTGGCGCAAGACTATCACCAGCGGTGAGAGAAAATTTCATCGCCGTCATTTTTGATGGCCAGTAATCCTAGTTTTCTTGGCATGGGTTACATCGAGAAGAACCCACCAGGCTCCCTGCCAAAAATGATGGACATAACTCAACTCCTTCTACTTGTTTTTGAGTGGACAGTAGATTTCATCGCTGTCATTTTTATGGACAGCTGATCCTCATTTTTTGGCATAAGTCGCATCGAAGGCAACCACCAGACTCCCTACAAAAAATTATGAACATTGCTCAACTCCTTCTATCACTTTTTTGGTGGACAGACAAACAAATATATATATACTTAAATCTTTAATGAAAGCATTATCACCTTTCCCAGTTCATTTGCGGGTGATAAAATTCATAGTAGCTTTTATTTTACCAGTTTTGATAACTTCGTCATTCTTTATTAGGTTTGGTGTTAATACTAATTTGTCTGTTTCTGCTTTACAGCCTGATGATGATGCTCCAAATGCATCGAAGCGTTGGACAGTGGAAGTAAATAATTTTTTTGTCGGCCTTAGCAAGCAATGAATAAAAAAATTAATGTAGGATGGGCATATGATTTCATCGCAAATAGTAGCTCAGTTTTTTGCTTGTTCAAGATTTGATCAGCTCATTGTATTGCTAGGTCAGTACTTGGATCACTCATTCATCTGTACTTTATAAGAGAGTTGTCTGTCCGTCTGATTGAAGCCTTCCAAAAACCGTATCCACGATATGAACCTAGGAATTGCTCCATAATTACTGTGGAGCTAAACCCGGGACTTTGTGGTCTTGGTAGACTTTACTGCATAGCCAGTTGATTCCAGTTTTTTGGTATTGTTCACACCTATGTCAACGCACCTGACTCCCTACAAAAAATTATGAAAAATTATGAGCATTGCTCAACTCCTTCCGCCTCTTTTTGGGTAGAGCATCAGATTCAACGAAGTCATTTTTGATTGCCACTTAACTTAATTTTTTTTGCTATTTTTCACATCGCCATCATTTATGATGGCAGGCTAATGCTAGTTTTTTGGCATGGGTCACATTTAGGTCAACGTTCCAGCTCCCTGTCAAAAATTATGAACATTCCTCAACTCCTTCTACCTCTTTTATCGGTGGACAGACAAATATATATTTATATACAGTGCACAACTCTATTTTTTATGTATATAAAAAAAATTTAGGACTGCTTTAGGATGATTAATACAGGAAGTTTATATAACATATATACAGTAGAATATTTAAACAGAACAATCAAATGTGCACTTATAACAAGAAAATTTAACACAAGCAAAAGTAATGAGGGACAACAGTATTTGACCAAAAATGTTATGATATTAGCACTTGGTGGCGTGACCTTTATTGGCAATAACAGCATGGAGATGATTGTCATAGCTGGAAATTAACTTTTCACATGAACTTGATGGTATTTTTTCCTTTCTTCCATGCAGATAACCTTTAATCCAGTAAGGTTTTTGGGACACCATATGTGGACACCAGATTTAAAAAGACGCCACAAACATTCTATTGGATTAAGGTCCGGTGATTGGCTAGCCCATGGAAAAACATTTATTTTCTTCTATAGAAACCCTTCTTTCGTTAAAAGCGCAGTATGCTTGGGGTCGTTGTTTTGTTGGAAGGTCCACCTGCGCCGCCCGGAGAATTTTTTTTTCACTTGGAAGCATCTTCTTCTCTAATATCTCCCTGTACATGAAACTATTCATCTTGCCATCAATGATATGAAGATCCCCAACACCATGGGCAGTAAAGCAACC
>LQNS02000618.1:8070-18444 GCA_001587735.2 Parhyale hawaiensis
TGATGCAAAAGGTGCAGTTGCGTGCTATCTCAAAACACTTGGCTCGGAGAAGGCTAGAGGCCCATACCCAGAGAGGAGCCAAAACAATTCCGTTTGCAGCACGGATCGGAATCGGGGAAATCAAACGTGAGTCCCTCCGACACGTGGGAGGGCACAGACACGTGCTTCCTAAAGGATAGAAGCACTGTGTAACTTCCACTAACTTCTTCCATCTCAGACTGACTACCCTCTTCGAACCAGACCTAAGTGTGAACCTTCAAGCTTTTCCCCGATGAACATTTTTTTTTGTCCTGTGGCTCAACAAAGTACGAACACAGATCCCTACATCTCAACCTGAACAACCATAACAGATTTTGAACCTTGCCCTCGCTCTCAAGAGTTTCCACCAAAAGTAATAAAGGTTTCACAGTCTCCGGTTGTTCGCCGTGAAACTGTTGTATACAAAGCGATCGCTTATCTCGCTCATTCTAACACCAGCGAGCAGCTGCGTTGTTGTCATATATTTTACTGTCATAGGCTGCACTAAAGCCTAAATGTTTTATAGTTTAATACTCGCGTTCGCTTAAAGAAAGGAAGATACTTTTAAAAACTTTGTTCGAAATACTTGTAAAAAGTATAATTTTACTACAGCGTGTATATGAGAAATAAATTCATAATAATGAAGAAAACAAAAATTATTTATCGCCGTTGAATGCCTAGCAATATTAATTAATTAAGAATATAAATATACATAGAGCAAAATATTCGTAACAGAACACTGCGTCATCTGCAAACAAACACACTTCATACCAAGAGTAGTTATATCAATAATAAAAATGTTGAAGAGCAACGGTCCTAGCACACTTCCCTGAGGGACTCCAATTTCATTGGGTAAAACTTGAGATTTAACAGCATTACATACTACATATTGGTCACGATTCGATAAGTAGCTTGCCCATAATGCATTCACTGTCCCACGAATACCATGGTGTTGAAGTTTTTTTTAACAACAATTGGTTATCAATCGTGTTAAAAGCCTTCCTCATGTCTAAGAAAAGGCAAATTCCATATGATTTATCATGAAAACACTTTAAAGTATCAGTCACTAAATGAAATATCGCCAATGTAGTATTATAGATTTTGCACGAAAGCCAAATTGTTGACTGGAAATTACATTATGAATCGCAAGGAAGTCGGTTAATCTGGAGTGAATTAAATTTTCCAGTAATTTGTTGAACGTTGACAGCGCTGATATAGGTCTGAAATTAGCTACATCATTTGAATTGCCAGATTTGAATATTGGTATGACACGAGCATGCTTCAGTACATTGTGGTAAATACCAGTAGCAAAACACAAGTTGAAAATATAACAAAGTGAATTAACTATACAATTAATGACTCTCATGACAAGAAAAGATTGAATTTCGTCAGGGTTACAACGATTACTGCTGAATGATTTTAGTATTTTGCAGTATTTCATGGGCATCAGTGGGCCTCAAGACACAAGTATCATGAACATAATCAGCATCAATGGGCAAATTTGCAGCTTGTTGAGGTAGGTCTTGTACCAGAGTCGTTGCAATAGAAATGAAATAATTGTTGAAGAGGTTAGCTGATTCAGCGTCTGCAAGCGCATTCCCGTTTAAGTTGAGTGAGATGTTTTTCTTGGTTGTCTTTCTACCTAAGATCTCATATAGGACTTTCCATAATTTCCGAGACGAATTACTTCCTTCATAAATCCTCTCTTTATTATAATATTCTTTCGATTTGCGTATAAGTCGATTCAGCACATTTCTATATACTGCATACGACTTTTTTGTAATTATGTTTCGTTTGAATAAATTTTACAATCCATACTTCTTTTTGATGACAAATTTTAAATCACTAGAAAACCATTTCGGCTTGCTATTTTTCATTTTTTTTATTCTTTAATAATGGAAAACATTCATAATAAATCGAGCAAATGAGATCATGCAGTACGCTCATTGCAAGGTCAGCATTGGAGAAACTGTATACTTCAGCGAAGCTTGCTTGTTGCATTTTGCTGACAAAACGTTCTTGGAACTGAGCAACATTGATCGGCCTTGAGAAGTTAGTAGGACAAGAGGTTTCTGTGTCACAGGAAAGTATTAGCATAATTGGATAATGATCAGAGAGGTCAACATTCAAGACTCCAGAAGTACATTTTGCACCTGGGTAAAAATTTAACCAAATATTATCTAAGAGCGAATGTTGAGTTATAGGATTTTCGGGAGAATATCTGGTAGGCTTATTACTTCCCGGGAAATAGCCATTGTCGTAATCATAAGAATTCATGCCGCAAATCCTAATAATTACGACCCTCCTAATAAGAATCATATTTTTTAGTGGTTGTCAGAAGCTGCAATCAGTATCGGTATATTGTTAGGAAAACATTGGAAGTTAATATCGAGATGCACATATACGTAGTGATAGGTCATTTAATAATTTGCACGGTATAAACAAAATAATTGGTATGTTTTTTTTACTAACATGGCTATCTCTAATAAGTGCAGACAAGGGATACGACCAGGGGCAACAGTGACAATAATTAACGACTTGACCGAAGCAGAGAACAGCTGCGAGGGTGTCAGGTTCGAAAAAGAGTCATGCAGGTCCATGTCTGTGACAACCTGTGGTCGGTAAATTAATGGGTTGTTGGACGAAAAGCAAAACGTGAATCCAGCTTGAGTTTCGCCGTTCGCGAGTCAAATGATGTGTGAAAAGCAGCTGGTAATTGATATTTTTGTAAGGAGTCTACAGTTTTACTTACTTTTCTTGGTTAGGATCAAGGGACAGCCAAAGGAGGAGCCTCCTCAACAAGGGAAGTCACCAATGAGGGATCTCTACACCCCGCGGGAAGTTATCTGAGGAAATTCGCGGTGACGTCATCAGAGCAGTGACGAATAAGCATATGTAGGAGGAGACGTTTTTACGATAGAAATGTTTGCATTGGATGATGCGGGTAGAGGTAGTTGAACCCGACCTGTCGAGGGTTTAACCCGTCCGAATTGAGCCCAGTCAGTTTTGAGGTTGGAGGGCTGACAGGCAGTCGCCCTCTAGCTTGTTCCGCTAGCCTCTATTTTTATACACTTAGTAGAGTGCGTTAGCGCTGTCATGGCCTCATTTGCCATGACCATGTATTGCCCTGTAATTGAATTGTAAGTGAGTCATCTCGTGTGTCTACAACTGTCACTGTGATTACAAAAATACAAAAGATGAACAACCAACAATGATTCGTCAATGAAGCCTTTCTACGAAAATTTAAGAAGCTATGTTTCGGAACAAAATACCCTTCATTAGATCTTCCAAAAAGTCATCAACTGCAGCAACATCAACTCGACACCATAAGAACTAATGGCGCGAATGAAATCTTCAATTGATGATAAACCTCGATTATTCAATAAATTAATGTTGAAGTCTCCTCAGAGGATACAATTTTTATAACTTGCCGTAGATGGTAGATAATGGTCTAATAGAAACGTACTAAAATCATTTATTGATCCACTCTGAGGTAGGTAAAAACAGCCAAGGAACATTACGTTAGTTTTATGTTTGACTGTGGCACCTAGAACTTCGGTTACGTCAGCGACTTAACACAAGTTATCAACAAGCTTGACAGACATCTAGATTTTTTTTTGTAATAAAGAGCGATACCGCCTCCGTATCGGTTGCGAAAGACATTAAGTTGTTCATATTCGGGTAACGAGAACATGACGTTAATGTCCGATGATAGCCAAGTTTCAGTACACACAATATCGAATTTAACACTTACTAACTGTAGTAATACTTCTAAAACTGGGAAGTTTTTACGCATACTCCGAATATTTACTACAATAAGAGAAAAGGAATGACCATTAAAGTCACTAGTTTTTCTATTAAAATCATTGAAGTCAGAGAGTTAACAATTAAAATCAGGAAAATTATCATAACTCTCATCACAAAATGAAAATGATGGAATCATTGTAGTTGCAACAGTACAATGACATACAATATAGATATTAAAATACTTTACTCAGAGGATATTCTCTGGGGTGACTGGGTGCAGCTATTTATATATAATGATAATTCATAAATAAACTTTATAATATTTGAAATGTGCAAACAATGGTAAACACAACATTGAAGCTTTGAGAGTGAAATTATTGTACAAGAAGAGGTAACATTAGTTTCAACAGACCAAATCTGCAAGAATGTTCCAGAACTCATCAGAAAGTGTGCTAATGCATTACTCATACTAATTTATATCAAATAATGAGTTCATAAATCAAGATAAATGATCTTTACAATAGACTCACCTAGTTCAGTTGCAATAGAAGCATCTTTAGCATCATCATCATCATCGGCACCTAGCTGTTTCTTTAGCAGCAACTCCTGCAATGTGGCATGTGGGCGAGGTAGTATAGAATCTTGGCGAAGCTATTATTTACATGAAAGTTTTGGCGAAACAGCCCGCTGTAATACATGAAGGACAATAGAAAATTTACTCGTATCGCGTTATGCAACAAATTTTTTATAAGTTTTCTTTAAAGGAATGCTGAAACGTTTTTACACGTGCATGAATAATTGTGGCACTCTATATTCACGATTAGCAAAGAAATTGACAGAAATATGCGGAGTGTATGATCATTCACAGGCAGTTCACACTGCACTAAGTTCGGAAAGACGTGACAGTTGAGTGAGCGAAACATTATGACACTACGCCCAATTCTTACAGCGCAACGTCTCTTCTCTTGAATGAAGTGCAATACAGCGTGAAAAAGCTCAATTGAACGAAAATCAATGGGATTATCCTAACATCTTCCAGGAAGGATGGTGGGTCATAGAGGGCTAAGAAGCTTTTTTTGTAGGCGCGGAAAATTCAAATGTACTGAAGAATGTCATTCGGTACGTCCATTCGGTATCGGTATAAGATTCAGTAAGGATTCGGTATCGGTATCTCGGTAGATGAAAATCGCGCCGGTACTACCGAAATACCGAATTTCATTCGGTAGTCCCAGCTCTGCTGCCTACCTACCTACCTTTTGTGTCACGCACTTCAAAAATAGATAGAATAAATTTAGATGTTTGGCTTCAAATATGAATCATTTGCCCCGCATAATATCTACCTCCGGGTTTTAATTTTTTCACAGCATTCTATTCGCATTGTCGGCAGCGGATGGCATTTCTAATGAGGCCAGCTCCGTAGCCATGATACGCCAGCAGTGAACAGAACGGGTAGTGTCGGCCATCTTTGCTCTTTAATCTTTTTTTCAAGAGAAAATACTGCCGGGAAAGCATCTGCCACTACAGTGCATGTCTGAGCAAATTCAATGGCATTTCGAGAACAGAAGATTACCCCGTTCCGAGTAAAGAAATTCAACCAATCCTTTTTATTTTACTACATAGCTATCTCTTTAAATAAAGAAGAAAAGTTATGGGCTAGTAATCAGTATCCGCAGGCTCCGAAATATTGAAAAAAATTGGATACGCAGACAAAATATAGAAACGTGTAACCTTAATTAAGGAGGGATAAATTATCTGTAAACTGTGGGAAATAGAGCTTAGAAAAGGTGCGGAAATGCATAAGAGAACATTGCAAGACATACCATGATATTTCTATTCCTATATCAAGACTCAAGAGCGAATATTTTGCTGACAGAACTAATGCGTGATTCAGTGGTGAAATGAAAATACTAGGAAAGCTTAGACGAGATGTTAGGTCGACGGACTGCTTAACGAAAGATTGGCTTAAGCGGAGGATGTTCGTTCAGACGGGGTTCGTTAAGATATGAGCGCTACGTCAGAATAAATAAGGTAAGTTAAAACGTACGTTTGCCTTGGAATTTTCACAGGTACAGTTAGATTAGATTAGATAGGAGGCAGTAGACGAACCAAGAGGCCCATTTCCAAAGAGACACCGGGACTAACACCCCGGCTATTGCCATTATGTAAGTAGGATATAGAGGACTGAAGAAATGAGAGGAGAAAAAACGAAAGAGAGAAAAAGAAAGAGAAAATGAAAAAGAGGGGGGAGATGAATCTCCCCCAAAGAGATGGTTATGAATGCACCCAAGCATGATCGATAGCAGCTGATAAACGGAGCTTAAATATATAGATGGAGCGGAAGTGAGAAGAAGTCAGCTTAAAATGGCCTGGGAAGCTTTGGCCGTTAAGTGCTTGCTACTCGTGGAGGAGGAGTTCTTAGCCGTGGAGGATATCTCTCCCAGTGTATGTCAAGACGATTTTTAAACGAGTTGACCTACTTCACACCAACAACGTCGGAAGGTAGTCTATTCCAAATGCTGACTATGAAATAGGGAAAGAACTGCTGACTTAAGGTTGTTGTTCGAGCTTTATGCTTGAGTTTTGGCTGCTATTTTGCAAGCGATCATCAAGGTCTCTCTCAAAGCGTGTTGAAGCCATTCTCGTTCTTGAATGATTCTATTAGTTGCCCCCTGAGTCGTCTTTGCTCGAGAGAGATCAGACCCAGTTCTTTTAGGCGATGTTCATACTTGTTTCTAAGCTGAGGTATCAATTTCGTTGCTCTGCGTTGGACTCTTTCCATGTTATCGATATCTTTACAGAGATGCGGCGACCAGAATTGAACAGCAAATTCTAAGTGTGGCCTCAGTAATGCCTTGTACAAGGGAACGATGATGTCCTTGGACTTGTATTCGAAGTTTCTGGTGATGAATCAGAGTACTCTGCTTGCCATTTTCACACTCTTGACAACTTGCTGACTGTGTTGTAGTTTGTTTGTAATAGTGATTCCTAAGTCACGTTGTTGGGTGACAGTAGCCAATTCCATTCCATTTATTTTCAATGGGGTGGAAGAGTACACCAGCCCTACTTGCATTACTGAGCATTTGCCGACATTAAAGTTCATCTGCCACGTTTCGCTCCATTCCATGAGGTGGTCAAGGTCTTGTTGGAGCTCGGCTCTTTTCGTAGTAGGATGACATAGTTTTGTATCATCCGCAAATTTACTGATTTTACTACTGATGTTAAGATCGAGATCATTGATGTAAATTGAGAACAGAAGTGGGCCGAGCACGCTACCCTGTGGAACCCCTGATGAAACCTGTACGTGTCCAGTCGCTCGACTCTCCTTCAAGCTTCACTCGCCGCTGCCGACCCGTAAGCCATGCCTTGATCCATCGTAAATAGTCAACCTGGTTGCCATGGGCATCCAATTTTTTCATTAGCCGGTGATATGGGGACTTTATCAAAAGCCTTTTGGAAGTCTAGATGCACAAGGTCCACACCCTTTTCTTCATCTTTAATGTCTGTAACTTTTGAGAAAAAGTGCAGTGGGTTTGTTAAGCAGCTTCTACCATTTCGGAAGCCATGTTGAGTGTCGGATATGAGCTGCTGCATCTTCATGTGATCAGTGATGTGCTTTTTCAGCAGGCGTTCGATGATTTTACTGGCGACCGAAGTAAGACTGATTGGTCGGTAGCTGCTGGGGCTTTTCTTATCCCCCTTCTTATGTATCGGTTTTACATTAGCTAGTTTCCAATCCTGCAGAACTTCTCCCGTTCTTAGAGATCGATAAATATTTCGAGAAGTGGCTAGAGCTCGATTAAATATTTCGAGCAGTTAGTCTGTATTATAATTTTGCTTGAAGCTTCGTCCATCCGTACGTTCCTGCGTCTGTACGTGACGCTTTCCAGTTTTGGGTAGGGGGGGGGACTTCACTTTGAAAGAAACTTTGATTTTCGCTTGAACGAAGCTCAACCATAGTTGTTTTCTTTAGCGCATCTTGGCTTTGGTTTTGTTTATCGAGGGTAGATGTGTACTACTTTAGCCTGACCACCAATAGTGATGAGCGCTTCGTATTTTTGCGCGTCAAAATTTTTGCGCTTCGTATGTACTCGGATGATACGGGTCTCAGATGTCGAAAACGGAACTTGGCTTCCAGGAATTTCCGCTATCTCTTGCGTTTAGTAGCTCTTCTCATTCCAGCTTCCCAGTCGATGCACGAGTTCCTTTAAATTTCACTTGGCTGCAGGTATATTTAGAACGCAGGTATTCAGTCTACGAACTTCTTATTGTGGCAGATAGTTCTGAAAGTCTTCTGGCTTCCTTATTCATATTTAACCCGACGCTTTCCGACCATTAAACGTTGCCTGTCTTCAGGGGAACAATATTTAAAAAAATTCAGCATCAGAGCCCAGAAAGTACACAATAGTCGTATCCTGGCTACCGACTAGCATAACAACTATAAATATTTATCAGATTCTCGTCGCTCAATATACTTCATTCTTCATCAGCTGCTTAATATATCTGATGTGGAGAATGCATCAAATCTCCTGCTATTTCTATTTGATGGTAAGCTCATCTTCCATTGTTCAGCCTTGAAGTATCGGTAGTTAAAGGTTGATTGTTCTTTTCTTCTATCAAAAACCTAGAAGACTTTCAATACTTTTTCGATATGAATATGACTGGGTGTCATCATACATTGTAAGATATACGTGAACTGGATATAAGGAACCGAGCAGATATAGCTGCAAATTTCACTGCAAAAATTCTTGTGAATTTCTGCTCATTTTCATTCGTTTATGAGTTGCACCACTTGAGAGGAATTCGGCAAATGAGACAGCTCTGTCAAAGATAAGCAAAAGGAAAAGAGATATCAAACCGCAATCTGCAATGTTTTACCTTAGCCGTTAGCTAGGCCTTCGGGACTTCTGTCTTTTCTATCCACTTTGCTTCCTTCCGATTTTATACTCCATCAGATAGTACTTTCGTCTGTTTCCCCTCATCTTTTTCAACTTACTGTTCCATGCGCGTTGATCCTGTGTGGGAACACCTTCGGGCATATGTTCCCCGTGACAATCGACAAACTATATGTTCCTTCCTTTTCCTCTCTGAGAAAAGGTTAGTCTCTACATATTTATGGAGGCTTGAACTAACTTATAGTACTACTACTACTACTACCACCACCACCACTACTACTACTACTACTACTACTACTACTACTACTACTACTACTACTACTACTACTACTAGAAAAACACTTTTGAAAAATCGGTCAGTTCTGAACGCATTCACAGTAAGTGAAAAAGGAAATAATAAGAAAATTCAACAGATCCCGTAGTTAAACGTGTGATAAAAAACCGTAAAGAATGAAGTGAAAATAGATGTAAACGAAAATTTGAGAAATACTGTACAGTATAAAGCGTGAGTTGAAAAGATTGAAGAGCATTACGAACTGAATGTACCTCCGAATCGAGAGGCCAAACAAAACATACACAAGAGGAAACAAAGCCCCAGGAAGAAAATCCTGAATCCCGCATGGTCACATGCGATTCCTGTATTATGATCACAATGAAATAAGTGCCAATAGATACAAGAAAGCATTGCTTAAAAATATATTGTGGTAGCTTTTTAACATCATCTGCAGGCGTTAGGTTGTACGATTTACAGTAATTGGCGTCTTTTTAGTCGATCAGAGTAAGGGTTGACGGACTGCTACACATCAGACGTAGTTCGCCATGGGTTACGTGACGTGCTTTAGTTTGCAGCAGATAAAAGCACAAATGTAGCGAATGGATGCTCAACTTAGAGAAATAAATAGTGCTACACGCAGCCTGGACATGACACCACAAAATCAGTTCGTCCCCCGCCATCATACAAACTCTCAGCAGCAGCAGCAGCAACATCAGACTTACCCTCCAACAGCTTCCAAAACTACATTGGCTGGATCTCAAGAAGCTGTCAGTATAAAGGGAAAAGAAAATCTAGAGGCGCGCACATCCCCTTAAGCTGAAAGTGTGATTCCTGAGCCACCAACTCAGCGATTCCGATCCCCCAGCCCCTCGCCACGCTTTGCTTCAGTAGTGCGGACCCTACGCACAGCACAGCAAAGCGATCTACATGGCACTATCGAAAAACTCAAAGGATACAGCATATATTTCTTGTTTCCTATGGATTGCAACAAGACGTTTTCCGAATTTAATTGTTTTTCTCGCGATACCTCTAGAAAACTCTGATAGGTTCTCGAGCTCAATTTCCATATGCTCAAGTGTTAGAGGGAAGTCATCAGTTTTTCAAGCAATGTGTTCAGGAGTCTCAGTATCAACAACAACGAGGTATGCATACTCGCCAGTGTAGTCCGTGCTCTTCAAATCCTCCAGTGCATAGTTTTCAATACGTGTTATATCGCTGTAAGGTAGTTTTTCAACCAATGCTTGAGAATACAATGAGTTGAAATCCAAAAACAATGCGGAGCTAGGAGGTTGCGTCTCGTCATAGTTTACGCAATGCTTATGGTTCAGTTTAACATACGGCATCACGGGTGTGCAAAAACCACCGCGTATGTTCGTACGAACCGTTTCTCCCAGCTCCTCATGCTCATCAGTAATGAGTTCGATCCTGAACTTGTTTTTCAGC
>LQNS02000638.1:5698-20752 GCA_001587735.2 Parhyale hawaiensis
AGTTGCCCCCTGAGTCGTCTTTGCTCGAGAGAGATCAGACCCAGTTCTTTTAGACGACATTCATACGACTTGTTTCTCAGCTGAGGTATCAAGTCAAACCTTGAGGCTTAGTTTAGCTCAACTTTGCTGGGTCAATCAATGATGCCTTTACACTGTCTGTATGCTGCCCTAAGGCCTACAATCTTTGTTATGTCTGCCTTCCTAGCAAGGTTTCGAGAGGTTATAACAACTCTCCACTACAAAACGGCGCATTATACAAAACTTGAGCTATACAGGAGAAAAGTTATCTTGCTTCCCTGGAATGGGTTCCAGGTCATTCCACCGTCGGTCATTCCACCGTCGGTCATTTCACCGTCGGCTATTTCACCGTCAGTCATTTCACCATCGGTCATTTCACCATCGGTCATTTCACCGTCGGTTATTTCACCGTCAGTCATTTCACCGTCGGTCATTTCACCGTCGGTCATTTCACCGTCGGTCATTTCACCGTCGGTCATTTCACCGTCGGTCATTTCACCGTCGGTCATTTCACCGTCGGTCAATTCACCGTCAGTCATTTCACCGTCGGTCATTTCACCGTCGGTCATTTCACCGTCGGTCATTTCACCGTCGGTTATTTCACCGTCAGTCATTTCACCATCGGTCATTTCACCATCGGTCATTTCACCGTCGGTTATTTCACCGTCAGTCATTTCACCATCGGTCATTTCACCGTCGGTCATTTCACAGTTGGTAATTTCACCGTCGGTCAATTCGCCGTTGGTCATTTCACCATCGGTCATTTCACCGTTAGTCATTTCACCGTCGGTCATTTCACCGTCGGTTATTTCACCGTCGGTTATTTCACCGTCAGTCATTTCACCGTCGGTTATTTCACCGTCG
Source organism: Parhyale hawaiensis (assembly GCA_001587735.2). Taxonomy (NCBI): domain Eukaryota; kingdom Metazoa; phylum Arthropoda; class Malacostraca; order Amphipoda; family Hyalidae; genus Parhyale; species Parhyale hawaiensis. The sequence continues at coordinate 6,581 of LQNS02000638.1, forward strand.
GTCATTTCACCATCGGTCATTTCACCGTCGGTCATATCACCGTTGGTCATCTGTTTGATCTTCCCTTTTAAACGAGAGAAGAGACGAGCTCCATTAATTTCCCTTCGCCGGAGCGATATACAATCTCACCGCGCTGACAATTTATACTGCAAAATTAAATTTCATTTATTGAACTGGTCAAAAATACTGGCCTCATCAAAGAGTGATTCAAGATGTTAGTGAGCAAGATTTTAAAATTTGAAATGCAAATTCGTTGCATTTTCTCATGTTCAAAGGAAAACTGAGTAAAATACTTCTTGCGTCTGGATATCTTTATTTATTTTCAAAAGTGCTAATGCAGTCATGTTAAGCCTGTTTAGCGTCTAAGATGAATCAAACACTACGAATTACCTCCGCGAAGGAGGTTGTATTTTTGTCGTATTTACTTGTCTGTTTGTCTGCCACCAAGAGCTAAAAAATTTATGAACGAATCCTTGCAAAAGTCACAGGAATTATTACGCTTATTGACAGTAACAGGTTATTAACCTTAGGTGAAGATCCGTTCATCTGTTGTTTGTTTGTGTTTCTGCCTTTTGTTTCTTCGTACCATCACTCAACAAGTTATGGGCGGATTTCAAGACATTCCACATGAGTTATTAGGCATATTGTGCAGAGTAAATATCCAAATTTTTTCGATCACCCGGGAACGAAGTGGGAGGGGTGATAATGTTTTCGTTGTAAATTTTAGGAATATATATTTTTAGATTTGTCTATCCACCCAAAAACAGGTAGAAGGAGTAGAGCAATATCCATAATTTTTCCAGGGAGTCTGGTGGGTTCACCTAGATCTGACCCATACCAAAAAACTAGGATTAGCTGGCCATCAAAAATGAAGGCGTCGGACTTGCCCCTTACCATGAGTAATGGTCTTACGCCAGGAGGCGTTATAGTTTGTCACTGAGTGCTTGTTCATAATAACTCAAATTGCTATAGACTGATCTTAATGAAATTTACAGTTGTTAGTAATACTGATAGATAGATTGATAGAGAGATAGACCACATTTTTTCCCGGATGCATTGCCCAACAAATTGGGGCGCAGCACCCTGCTATATTCATTCTTAAAAGTAACATTGTTACAGCTAACAAATGGGACAAGATTTAGCGTTAGCCTCTGGATTTAACACTAGTGGGCAGGTAGTTTCAACCCGGTGGCAACAGTCTGGTGACCAACTTGCACACCAGAGAGCCCAGCATAACTAACTCCCTCCACCACAGGCGGCGGGAGGGCGGCGCACCAGCGCGGCCGGAGCATCGAAGCTCAAACCTGTTTCAAGGATTCAAGGATAGAAACTAATGAAGTAGCAGAATTTTATGTATATATTCTTGCTTCGTAGTTTTCATCTAATAGATGATGAACATTTATGAAAAGTCATCGCTAAAAAAATTATCAAATTTTCGTGATGAATGGTTGGCCTATTTCTGTGTTTGACTTATATTTACCAGAATGTTTTGTAGCAGTATGACTCAAAAACTTAAGACCTGTTCTTAAATTTATTACTAAAACCTTTGTAACTGTCAAAACATGCAAATAATTAAATTTAGGTGTTGGTGTAAATATAATCATAGTTTCAGAACGAGTTAGAAATTTTCGTTACCGTTGCTTTGCTTGGCGGAGGTTCATGCGCTCTCAAACCGATCCAGTTCACGTATGTGTTGATATTGAAATAAACTAAAATCTACTTGAAAAACATTCCTTACCTTCTGTCTTATACATAAAGTAGACATTTACTTTTGGAAAACAAACATGGCGGCTATGATTTTCTCACTAAATCGGCGACCGTACTTGTTCTTTACAATGCTTATCATGCTCATGATGCCAATGATTCTCTCAGCGAAAATGACAAAAAATGCCTCTATGCCTACGAGATATTTTTACATTTGAGCAGAGGAAATATTAAAAACCAAATTATTTTTTCTATCGAACGCTTTCAAACGTTTCTCTCTCTCTCGTATTCCACCCTCTTCATTTGTCAATAAGCACCACGCAGCATGAATCTGCTGAAAGGGCTACTACTACATTTCACTTACTATTGAAGTCATGTCAAATTAAGTGTTTGCAACCAACCCTTTGTATGTTCAGAATTGTGAAGTCACAATTGCGTCACGCCATTGTGGAAATACCAAGGATTCCTCGCTCCAACAAAGGCATGACGCAAGTGTGACGTCACAATTCTGCACATATCAAGGGCTTGTTGCAAATACTCAAATCTGTCACAACTATCTTCTTTAATGAACTGTGCTACTGCTAAGTACTGCAGACAACCAACGCGTTCTTGATTGCCGAGCATTATGATTGATGCAGAATGTGTATCTATTCTTCTCTGATGCATTTATGTCGCCCGACTGGTAGAATGAACCCCGGTTTAAGCAGGAGAAGAGGCTTGCTTTCATCACGGAAAGATACACTATATAAGACATTTGGTTGGAGTCAATAGCATTAAATGGTCTACCCAGTCGTATCTACCGGCCCTTCTCTCTATCCATGCGAGAGCAGGACTGCAGTCACGCAATGCAAAACAATAACAATTAATCATTTACATCATCACTTGCTGAGCAAAGGGAACCGATAGGGTCACGAATTGCCTTCCGCACAACCTGTACACGAGTTTTATCGATTCCAGCCACGATGAACCGACCAGTCACTTATGTCGATAACAGATCATTTCCAAGCACTTTTCCATAGCATTATCCACCGGTTTTCCTTAGTAAAATCAAAGAGTAGCTATCAAACAATAATCAAGAAAACCGTATTGGCGATAAGAGAGCAATGACATTCATGAGCATCTGAAAAATGAATGCTGTATATATATATAATTTTTTTTTTGCTGAACGAGTTACTGCACAAGCTACAATTACCTTCTATGATCTATGTTTCGCAGCTGACATATTGGGCACTGCATTAATGTGAGTTATTGTCCTCGATAATGGTAGTACAGTAAAATTTGTTAGCATAAGTTGAAGTCAGCACGATCTATCGTTCACGTTATGTGCAAACATCCGTCGATATTAGCAGGTATTTAGTAGAATATTCGTCAGCCTGAATCAGCTCTCAATGTGTTAAGTGCGGCTTTTGCCCTCTTTCGTTTCTGTAGTTTGTAAAGTCTGGAAAGTTCTTGGAGGCGTCAGCCAAAGTAAAAATCTCTGTTCATAACAGAAGAAGACCTTTAGAGGCAATCAAGAAATTGGGTTGTGTCCAAATTTACAAGCAGTTTCCCTAACCTCTCAGTCACGTAATATCCCTTATTAAATGATACTCACACGCACTGCAAAGTATATTTGTTGCGATCTAGGCGATCACCCTCAGCCCTGAAACAGAGATCGTTCTAGGAGCGTGGGGTTCGTCCACACAGTTACACTGTACCGTCGTCAATCCAGCCTCTCTGTAGCTTTGCTGCATTAACAACTGTTAATAGGAGAATACATGTGTACTGTAGATCATTTAGTGACCTAAACCTAGCTAATGGTACATTATGCAGAATCTGAACTCTACGAAGCGACTCATTGATTTTCATAGTGGTTAGTGAGGTGGATCCACGATCATACCGCCTTGGAATCTGCTATGAGTAATTGAAACGATCGTACGTTATACTAAAATAATTTTATAGTGTGAGGGATTGTCTCCTGAATAATAATGATACGCCGCAAGTAACTGCATAAATGATGCGCACAGCCTAGGCCTGTGTTGTAATAAAAGAGAGAGTCTAAAATGAATAATACTAAAGTAGCTGGAAAAAATAAAGTATATTCTTTGAGCCGAGTGGCAGCTACGTAGTTACTTTTCTGGTACAAATGAAAAAAAAAAAATAGTAATAGTCAGAATAAAAAAGGACAACTTGCTTCTTGCTTAGATAAGCCTACCAGTACATTTCTAACTTTGTAAGAATATAGCTAATTTCTCCCACATAATTAAGTTTTTCAATGGTTTTGTCTCGGACCGTGGCACAAATACATATAATAATGAATGGTTTGGAGACTCTAATTACTTGTCTTTGGCTGACCAATTATTACAACAAATGTTTATCTAATTATCCTGATACTTTCCATGCTGCCACATATTGGTTACGTCTCAGCTTATTTAACTCCGTATGTACAGAAGCATTGAAGTATTAATGGAGGAAAATGAGAGAGAAATATTTTTCACATTTTCGTCCTGCTAGCTTTCAGGAAACTTTTATCTATTGTTCCTTGCATTAGAATACCTTCTTACAAGTTTTATCATCAGTGTAATAATGCAGTATCATTATACAGTATCTATAGATTATATTTATAAATTTAGAAGATACGAGGGAAGTGACTGTAAAGGAAATATTAGTTTTAACTACCGTAGACTGTTTACTATTTTAGAAAAAAGAAATTTTTTACTTCCTGCTGTATGTTTTTCATCGTCTCGTTATACTATATGCATGTGTTTTTGGGTGTGTCTTAGTTATAAGCGGGACTACTTCTTTTTAATTTCAATTGTTTCGCCCCTACATCTATTTCATTGGCAATTCAACAGACAAAAAAATTTGCAGCAGAAACTGTGGTAAATAACATTAAAAAAAAAACTCATTTTTCGATACAGCTGCCATCTGATGAGAAAAAAAATACATTAATATGCAAATTGATGAGACCTGGCCACAATTAAATTTTGAACTAAATCAGTGCCAACTAACATGAGTTACTTTTTCCATAATTGGAATAGAATGGAGGGCTGAGAGAAGTGAAATTCGAAAATATATTTTTAAGACACACCTTGATATATACAATACATAAATGTTATTATTACACGTAAGAATATGAAATATCTTGACAATATGTAGTTTGAAGCTACAGTTCATAGTGATATATTTGGTACATTTACCTTATGTGGCCGAGGTTACTTTGGGAATGCAAATTTCGCATAGAGTGACAATCCAATTACCCCTGCGCATAGCAATTGTGGGAATAAGAGAAATTCAAACTAAGGAAATTATCTAATAATAAATCTAATGTCAACAGATAATAAAATTTAACGCTTCGGGATAATTTAGAATCCCATCATCAGAAAAATAATTTGAAAATCTGCAACCTTTAAATAAAATTTTCCTTTATTTTCAAGATAGGGGAGAGTAGATGTGGTCGGGGGCAGGTCTAATGAGCGAATGAACAGATCTGCGTGAAGGAGCCGGGTGTCAGCTTCTGTACAGTCGGCAGATGCGGAGTTAGTCGAGGGTTGTGTGAAGCGGTACAGCTGAGGTCATAATGTTGAGGCTGGCTCTAGTTCTAGGGTTCCTAATGTTGTGAGTTCGATTGGATTAGAAGAGTCAATGATTGAGAAGTCATTCTTGCTGATGGGATGGTTGCTCAAATGCAGGGGATGCAATGCCTCGTACGTCGGTAGCACTGGACAATATTTCAAAGCCCGCATTGACCAACGCTTAGGAGTATCCAGCCGCACCGGTTTACTACTGGCAAAACCTTCACATTCATCCCCGCTTACATGCTGAGCAACATAAACATCCCTTCAGCAAAAATGACTAATCAATCATTGAATCTTCTGATCCAATCGAACTCACAACATTACAATCCTTCTACATCAACAAAACTAGACCCAGCCTCAACATTATGACCTCGGCTGTACAGCTTCACGCAACCCTCGACTAACTCCACATCTGCTGACTGTACAAAACCTGACATTCGGCTCCTTCACGCAGCTGTGTTCATTCGCTCCTTAGACCTGCCCCCGACTACATCTATGCTCCCCTATCTTGAAAATAAAGGAAAATTTTGATTTATAGGTTGTAGATTTTCAATTTTTTTCTGATGATGGGATTTTGAATGATTCTGAAACGTTAAATTTTATCATCTGTCGACATTAGATTTATTATTGTGGGCATAACGTGAACTTTGGTGGAAAAAATGCATGAATTGCTCGTGCAACTGATTCTCCCCCCCCCATACTTCGAAGTATTCGCGGTAATCAGACATGGGAGTTTTGAATGCTGTAACTTTATTTGTTTGTATTATTTATCGAGTTTTTACGCTGTATTCTAAGAAACGGTAATCTTTTGTTCATTTTTTTGGTATTTTGAGGATGCATTGCGTAAAAATAAAGTCATCCGAACTGAAAAAATTAAATCAATGGAAAAAGAGAGTACATTTGAATGGAATTTGAAATCACTACGTTTTAATATTTCAGTCAGCCCTATCCAATCAGGAACGAAAAGTTCTTGGCACTGGTTAGAGGGAGCGATTCTGCAGAATGCTGGAGAGCTGGCAGTACTTTATTCGACAATATTACACTGCATTTACGCATGGACTCTGTTTGGGGATTGTCACCTATATGCAATGAGGCTAAAATTAAACGGCCAACCCCATTACTGCCAAGCATGCACGAGTTAGCAGCTCAGGGTGGGTAACTTTCGGGCCGCGGATCAGATCCATCCCGCAAAGGCCGCGCGTGCAGCCCGCCACCCTATGTTATCTGAGTCTGTGTGTCTTATATTTGCGAAAAGCGTTCATTTTGCGGGAGTTTACCTGTCATGCTTGCCTGTGGCCTGCTCCTGGAAGTCTCATCTGGTCCTCACCCAAAAAGAAAAAGGCCGACCCCTAATTACTGATAGGTGGATGAAGAACGACGGGACGTAAAGCCGGTTTCACACCATAGACCTTTGTGTTCTGTGCAATACTAAGGGTCCTAGTGCTTTTTCGCTATTGTGTAAACATTGGAAAAGCTTACAGCTTTGTGAGTTCTAAATTCTTGTAAATCTAAAGAAATATCATATACTCTGCCACTGTTCATTGACGAGCAAAAGTTACTTGTTGGCCAAAACCCTAGCAATTTTTTGAGTGGAGGCATAGTAGTGTTTGCCCATATGCATTTATATGTACAGCTAATGTTAGAACACTTTAAACTGCGTAGGTAGAACTAGAATCCGAATTAAATCTAGAGGAATTTCTGGTGACCATGGAGTGGGCAGAGTGTGAGAGAAGGGGAGTTATTCATAGGGTGAGAGAGAAGAGAGGAGAAGAGGTGGGGATGTGAGGGTAGAGTGGAGATGGGTGGAGTGTGGGTTACAGTCAATTGATTGATAGCTAGCTAATTCTATTGGTCACACGGACATTAGCCTCAATATCTCGTCCACGAAATTATCTCTAATTGTATGGAATAATCGTGACCTCGATACAGTCATGCATGATTTCGCCTTCACAGGCTATAATGTAAATATCGTAATATTTCTTCCGTCATTATAGTAGATTGTTTCAGCAGAATTTACCTCCATGCTAATAAACGCAGCAAGATGAGACTTCCATTTTTTGCAAATGAGCTTCACATTCTGAAGACAGCCAACGATATACACAACAGAGCTCATCATCATTAGTGAACGAGATGCATCAAACATGACATTTTCGCGATACTTTACAGTTAATGATATAAATGGGTTGTCGGCCATTGCACAATTATTTTTTTCGATTCAGAGGACCATCGGTTCTCTTGCAACGAACCTCGCGTTAGTCGATCTCTACACGGCTTCTCAGAACATGTTCTAGCTCGGTGGGGTGAGCTGAGACACTTATGGTAGTGGGGATGAGCTGAGACACTTATGGTAGTGGGGTGAGATGAGACAATATTTAAACCCTTCACAAATTTTCACGTCTTCCCTACTTAACCATTTTTCGTGAGTCAACTTTAATATAGGGCTTGTAGCCAAGTCATATGCGAATAAAATAAATACACTCTCATTTATTTTTCCTAGATTTTTCTCTTCCAGATATTTCTTCGTCTCAGCTCGCCCCGACCGACGCTACCTACCAAGCAATGGGCAGCAATGCAGTCCTGTTTGCAATGGCGGTAATACCTGACTTTTGTATCTAATGTAACTCTGGTATTAAGCTGTGCCCTGCGCACGTGCACCATGTCCCTATGTGTACCTAATAAGCTGAATTTATGTTTTCGATGATATATACGTAATAAAATGCATGAATAACACCAAAGTAACGCTCGCAACGAGCTCTAAGCAATACACTCATTGCTTCAACGGTTGAAGTCTATCTGTGCTCGTGTGTAATCAGGTTGCCTTCTGCAGTTAGTGCGGTATGGTGCACATGATGAAATCTTGCACCTGGCGTTGATTCTGCTTCATATGAGTTTTTCTCGGTTTTTGACGCCTGGGCGTGTTGCGTCATTACACTAGCCAAATTTACGATAATTTTTCTTTTAGTGTGATCACAAATGGAATTTCGATTACATACATGTCTAGCATTGATTAGTAAAATGTTATTAAATCAGGGAAATTGATCTGCAAAAAGTTATTTTCGTTCTGTAGCCAACTCCAAAACCCTGTGAGATACATCGCTAGAAAGGATTTTTCCCGAAGGAATATGAAGGGACAAATAGCCCTGCTTACAGTAGCAAAGTAATACTGCCTCGCGTGAATAGAGTTCAGAGGGACAGGTGGGGCGCCTGCCCTTTATTTTAATCTAGTCCAACCTAAACAGGGAGAAAGTTTACGGCATCAGTACGCTAAAGTTCTGACCTACCCACCTAACCAGTGTTGCATCCGATCACAGCTCGACACGATCCATAGTGCCAGCGACGGAACGCTCTCATGCGCCGATCTGCTGTCCGCCGACTATCCCTACTTCTAGTTATTGTCAGTATCTCCGCAATAGCATCCTGATTTCGAATTCAGGTTCAGCAAGCCAAGCGCAAGAACTCCCTTGCTGGCACGAGTCTCGAACCTGCGCATTCCGTGCCTGCCAGCCGCCCGGGGGGGGGGGGGGCGGCTGGCAGGGTTCACATAGAAGATCGCCTTGGGGGGGGGGGGCCCAAGGCGAGCTTCTATGGTTATGAAGGCTGGAAATCGATCGCTGGAGAACAGAATGCGCGTCATATCATACTGGCACACTTATGGCTCATATATAAAAATGGTATATTGAATATTTTTCATATATTTACACTATTTGTGAGCTATTACCAGGGTCCAGTGGCCCAAATTTGCTCCATTTACCTACTTCTGCAGGGTCATGGATGTAACCGAAGCACATAGAATCTATGCTAGCAAAAATAATTTATAACTGCAAAAATTTGATAATCAGTTCCTCGAATTCTTGGAAGCACGGGAGGGAAGATTGCAGTAGTTTGTCGATATATAAAATTGACGGCTTCGCTTACATGTTTGGATATTTTAATTCGGACACCAAACAGACCGACGCGTACCTAGTAATTTTTCATATAAAAGGCAATTCTTAAGAATACCGGTGGGGAGGGATGGCGAGTCCCCTTTTAGGCTGCGAAAAAGTACAATTTAGAAGAGAAATGAAGTTTTTCTTAACAAATGCAAATAACAAAAGTGCATGGTTCTATTTCATACAAAAAAGTAATCTATGATCTCACTGACGCAGAAAGCCATACGATTCCGTCGGGTCCACCTTGATATAATCCTGGATACCCTATTGACCTGGACATCGTTCAAATAACTTCACAGGTATGGCAGATCCACACAAGCATTGGCAAAGAACAACATGCCAATGTTCTCGACATCCAGTTACCCAGCATTTATGCAGTTTGGCGCAAAGGCGAAAATTTGTAAAACATCATTGGTGAGCGAGAAGAAGGTCCAGCAGTGCGATATATACCATTGTAAAGCAGCTTGTCGGTCTGTCCAAGCGCTCGTTTAGTGGCGGCGGGCATCGCTGCCCTGCGGATCTCTGGTCAAAATAAATTGCCTTGACTTTGTTCAAGAGAGACGACTGCATGCAGTTAGAGAGGATATTACTTTTGTTGCCGATGGCGTTACAGTAGAACAGTGGATGTCGTTTTTAGGTAAGATCGCTTACATTTTTTAGTTCTACACAAGTGCCTGCGATTCGCAATGAATACCGAGTTTGAGACTATAGGATGGTTAGTTCAGGTAATGTTGACTATGTGGCTGCAGAAATTTCGAAAAATTCTTTATCTAGGAAAAAACTCGGTTTGGAGCTATATTTGTCACGGTTCGTTGAAGATTTTACATTGCAGAGATCTTCTCTTCGTGTCGTATCATGTGGTAGATAGCGTCCTTTTTCAGTTGTTCTTTGTGTTTCTTTAATTATATTGTACCCTAATTGCAGGTAGCTATCGATGAAATTAATAACAGATTTTTGATTCCCCTTACCGGTAAAGTTATCAGTAGGCAGCGTCTTCAGCTAAAGTAAAATCTCAAGCGCAATGGTAGCGATTAGGCAGCTAGCTCTGTCCTCGCTTATGAGTAGCAGCGTCCAGGCTCAGCAGCAGCTGGAGGAGTTTTGGTGGTCAGCAACAGTGGACGAAACAGTGATGGAAACAAGCATAAACAGGAGGGGAGTTTTCCCAACAGCTTCGCAGAGGCGGTGCTTGACTATCAGCCTTACCTTAGCCTGGGCTAAAATGGCCTGCTATTCATCGGAGAGAGTTGGGGGCGAATGTCATCTGTGGAGCTACCGGGACGTCATCCGTGGAGGAGGGATGAAAAGCGGCACTGCACTGTTGGCCCCGCCGCATGTAGATGGCGTAAGACTAGCGCTGATACCCAAGGTAAGTTGCGAAACAACTGTGAGCTGCCCACGAAGACACTAAAATTGTAATGTAGCATATCTAGAATGCTGGTCTGGTGTATGCCTGTCTGTAGATAGTAAAATAGCGCAGCCAGGGATAACGAAGCCGGTACTTAAAGTTCTAGGTACAAATTACGAACTGCTAGGACGTAAAGTACTGGGAGTGCTTGTCAAAGTTACTATAAGTAGAATAATTTAAAGGTTGAAAAGTACTGGTGCTTTCTACGAACATATAGTAAGTACAAGATAATTTGATTGAAAGGTCAAATAATATTTCCCTTACGGGTGGACCGGACGTATTTTTTTTTTATTCTCTACAGATAAGGATTTTTAAAATTCCATTATCCGAGGATTGTGAATGTTGATGCAGAAATTGGACAGAAACCACGAAGAAATATCAATTACGGTCCCCAAAGTGTTTTTACGACATGGAAATTGAAGTATTCAAGGTAATACACTAACAACATTGGGAGCAGCAGCGGCGCTTCCGAAAACCTAATAATGCGGTTTTAGCTTCTGCGGTGACCCTAATTGTTTGTCGAGTAGCTTTGACCTGAAAAAGATGAACGCACTTCTTGTACGACATTTTAAATATTGCTCTTTTTTATGTAAAACCGAAGTTTTACTCGTATTTGGTAATTGGAATTCAGTCTCCCAGGCCACTCCAAGTGCTATAAGACCAGGAAATGGAAGGGCATGTCAATCGACAATAAAATGGGACATCTAAGGAGGAAGGAGCGCGAACAAGGCCTGAAGTACACGGCTGAGTCTGTTTCCCGAAAATGATATGATCACGTACAGTCCCTGGACAGTTTATTTAACGCAGCCTGATGCTTTTGGTGGGTACAGGAAAAAAGCCGCGGTAGGAAAAAAGTCCCCGCCTATCACCCAATGTACATTTATTGCCCATACTTAGTTATTTTGAAGAAGTTACATTTGAATAAGTTAAATTATACTGTACTGCATATGCCTACAATAACCTAACGAAACCAACCCCTAACCTAGTCTAGCTTTTTCTAATTGAACGCAGCCTAATATAACCACATCTTACTGAACCCAACCCCTGCTAACACTACCTAACTTCTTCTAACCTATCTTACCAGGTCGTAATTTTTTTCACCTAACCTTACTCCACTTCAGTTATAACTAGACCTTAATGATTATTTATAACGGCGATTAAGTAGGAGAAAATCAGTCCTCCTCCAGCTAACATTTCCAAATCGTTTGAATCCTTGTGTAATTACCTAATTTTTCGCGCATAAGCAATTTTTATCCGATAGGCTCAGCAAGCAGAGAGTTTAACGGGAAGTTTGCATGGGACTAAAAAGTTAGCCGTGACCGCACTGCATGTAGCCAAATATCGTCATACCGACGAGTCGAAGTGCATATTTGAGGGGTCAAACCTCAGGCCTTCAAAGTTTAGGTTGGTAATCTTATCCAAAATGTATTCATTGTTATATTCTTGACGCGAGAGAAACCATGTAAATATTTAGTGCCCAAACTTTCTGTACTTGACAATCTTTGAAAATTTTCTTGAGTTTTGTGCATGGCTGCAACTCAAGTAGCTGGCCAGTCAGGAGCGGAAGATTGAATGAATTGACGTCCAACAAATACGGCAATATGTTTAAATATGTTTTGCGAAGAGCGGTGTGACTAAATACGAAGTGTAAATGAGGCTTCACTTCAAAGAAGATGAATCAAGGGACCATACCGGACTAGATTTTGCCTCTATATAGTGTTGTGAAAGTTTCCACCAGCCTTCACTGCATGTTTTATTGGTGTCTTGTTCAGTTAGTATATATTCTCTTCTATGTATTATTTACTTGTTCTAGGGATGAAAATTACGCTTGGTGACGATATTTCAGGCGAAATTGATTAGAATACTAACAGGCTGCTCAGCCGGCCCGTTCGTCGATGTTGATGTGGTTAAAGACGTCACTTTTTGATGCTAGTGTCCCGTGAGTTCTCCCGTTACGCTATAGCTTCTTGGATACGGATATTCCGAAATGCCCGATTTTTGGACTTAGAACAAGTTCAGAATGTAAAAATTTGGCTCGTATACATAGGTAGAGCCTAAACCAACCTCGCAGTCCTCACTAACCCAAACTAATCTAAGCTAACCTAACCTGATCTCACTTAACCTGATCTTACCATTTCTGATCTCACCAAAACTATAGTCACCTAATCCAACCTTACCTAGCCCAACTTCACCTTACATAAGTTCACCTAACCTAAGCTCACCTAACTAAATCAAAGTTAACCTCACTTTGCTTATTTCAGGGGTTCTTGCAACCCACGTTCACAAATGCAAATATTGGGTCAAATTTAGCTTAGTACAATTTATTTTAGTTTACTTAAATATGCTGTATTCAAATGGATGAATGGAGCTCTCAATAATAGCTTCAAGAAAAAGCGGGGCTTTTTTTCTACCGGGGCTTTTTTTCGGGTGGCTTTTTCCACCGGGGCTTTTTTCCTACCGACGATTTTTTCCTACAGGTTTTTTTTTCACCCGAGCTGTTTTAATTACCGGGGTTTTTTCCATCCGGGGCTTTTTTCCGGTTACCGATTTTGGTACCGACTCTGCATAATTCGGTCATATCTTGATAGAAAACGGCGTTTCAACAATTGAATGGGTACATATGACAATAGTTTTATATTTAGATAGCCCGAAATGTACAAAGTAGGCACCAAAAATATCAGGCTGCGTCTAATAATTAACCCAGGGACACTACAAAGTACCGATCGGACCAATTTGGTGGCGTACAGGACCGGGATGTTCAACACTTCGTTACATGAACGTAGCGCACAGCTGTTGCCGTAACACCGCTTACGTGCACCTGAGAAATCGTGACCAAATACTTAAAATGTTTACAACGTTTACTTAGCTCGATTTAATTTTAAATATGCTCCTAACTTTAAAGTTGGTCGGAGCAGTAGTAAATGCCGCTAAGTTAACAGCTGTTTAACTAAAATAGCAATAAAATAATTAATAAAAACAACAATATTGTATAATTTTGAGCTTTTCGCTCGATTAGAGTTGGATTCATGATAAGAGCAGTGTGTTCGGTGCACCTACAACCCTCAGCCTACTGGTATTTCATCAGACGACAGAATGAACTAATTCAATGCCTCAGGGTATTCATCTAATCTAATACTAAGAATGACCGTCGTGTGTTTATAAATATATATATATTTATATATTTATTTATATGTTCGGTGTCACACTCCTAACGAAATAGATAGGCAGAATTTAGCCCAGGTTGGAGGCTCTGGTTGTTCTCTCAAGCTCCATGAAAGTGATAGGCAGAAAATAGGCCGGGTTGCAGAAGATGGCAAACGTATCTTAAGCAGGTACAGTTGAAATTCCAGCAATGAGGACATCGCAGGCTTAGTCTGATTTGTACGAGTATTAGCTTCTCCATACATCGAATCTATGGCAATGTATAGGGCGACCTTATATCTGATGCACTTCTTGCATTGCCGAAGTTGAAATCGTAGCACTGAAGATATCTGAAGCTTCCGTTGGCACTCTCATGCTTCTTGATTCGTAGTTCCTTCCCACAGATGATTTCGTTGCATGAGCTATTCTTCCCACT
>LQNS02000639.1:0-10252 GCA_001587735.2 Parhyale hawaiensis
GAATAAATGAACTGCCCGTAGAGCTCTGTTTCACCGAGGTTTTATCGCTGTCATTGTCGGAAGGGCGTATATTTTGCTAGATGGTTGTGATTGTGCTCTAGTGCGTGGTCTATATACTACTGTCGTGAACTCAGAGTTACTATAATTTCAATGAATGGAGAAGGTAATAAAAATTAGACTCTAAAGTAGTGCTAACAAATTATAAATTTCGTCATTAGTTGATTCTCTACGTTGGCTGAGCAGGAACTGTATTCAGTTGATAAGGATTCCCTCTCTGCCATCTTCTAAGTACAACCTGGTCTAATTTTTGCCTATCGATTTCCATCAAAACGCAACATAGTTACAAAATCTTCAACCTGGCCTATTTTTCGCCTATTTAGCTTAGAGGGCGGCATAAAAGACTTAAATATGCAATTAGATAAACAGACGACGGTGATTATTATAGTGTTTTGAATGATGTATTTAAATATTAGTAGTTTACGTATCACTCTCTGAAGAAAATGGGTTGGCGAAAACTCGGCAAGGTTGGATACTGTAGTGAACCTGCCGGGAACTGACATGCAAAATCTCACCAGATTGCGTCTTATGGTATAAGTAAGGACGCTTTAAAATCGAAGACAATTCAGGATCTGCCCAATATGAAATCGGAGTACAAATGTCTCTGAAGTGTACTGAATTAAGTTTTTCTCCTACATCAACTTACATACTTATTTGCTCTGAGTTCACCGCGTGTAAGGCGAGTAGATGATTAATGAAGTAAATGATAAGATATTAAAAAAAAATACTTTAGAACTATGAAGAGCCCAGGGAATACCAAGGAATTTTTCTTTAATATTTTCTAACACCTAAAGAGGAGTACCCGCTTAATTTACGTTGCTTCGATAGCTTTCATAACGCTGAGTAAGTCTATAATTTTCAAGTCTTATTTTTATTTTTGCTGTATGTTCTTCAATTGATTGAGCTTCCGTTAACACCGTTCATAGTCCATATCACATGTTTTGTTTTCTATTGCATTTTTCCGTACTATTGGAAACCTTATCATGAACTGAGGTAAAATATTTTCAGTTCTTGTTGTCAAATATTTTGATCTTGATGTGATCACTGGTGGTAATCAATGATAGGCTGCGTTGCGTCTTAGATTGAATTCTATTGTTACATCCCCAAAAAGGTAATGTTTTTGTCGAGTTTCTTTGTTTGTCTGTCTGCCTTTCACCAAAATAATTCAAAATCTCTCAATGGCGGATCTTTGCAAAATTTACAGGGATTCTTATGTATGTTAGGATGAAGACATGATTAACATTTTGTGAAGATCCATCCAACTATTTGTTTGTTTCTCTGCCTCTTTTTCTCAGTAGAATAACTCAAAAAGTTAGAGGCCGATCTTTATTATATTTACAGTTGTTGGAGTTGTTAGTAGCATCGAACAGCCAGTTTTTTTGTGTGTCTTTCCGTTTGTTTGCTTATCTATATGTTTGTTAGTAGCATAAGGCAAAAATTTATGAACGGATCTTAATTAAATTTGTAAGCGTTGTTCGAAATGTTAAAAGGCTCAAATAATCAAACAATCGGCGAGGATCAGTTTGTCTGTTTGTGTGATGAACTAATAATTGTTAAAATGTTTGTCAGGAACAACCCTAAATAGTTAGTAATGGATCTTCATGCAGTTTTAGTGTTTATATGAAAACTAAAATTACATGAATGATCAAATTTTGGTGATGATCGGTTCGTCTCTTTATGTGTTTGAATAGGTTTGTCAAAATGTTTGTCAGAATATGCCTCAAAAGCTTCAAGATAATTACAGAAAATGTCATTATGATAAAAAATCAGATATGACCAAATTTTGTTGTTGAAGAAAGAAAGTCGCAGTTTCAGGACCAACTTGAATTTTTCGTTAACACTCGAATAGCAATTCAGGCAGTAGAGTAGGGTACTTGACATACAGCGAGAATCTATGCTTGCTATGATATGCATATGATACGAATGCTGTCATTCAAAAACTGTGAATCAGCAAGATAATATCAGCTAGAACAGCTGGACAAACCTCTCTGAGGCAATTTAAACTGCCTGAATTGCTGTTCGATTCCCAAGAGTATCATTTTATGATTAATTGGCAAACAACCCAACTGGCAGACACTCCTGAAACAAAGCATCTCTCGACTGATCTCACTGACATCCAGTGGAGATCAGCCGACCTACCTCGCCTAACATCATCTTGCAACCACACACAGACAGCGGAGAGCTGCATTAAAACGGTGACAGATGCCTCTTCTACTATCGTGGGGATGGAAGCAAGAGACGAACTAATACGAAGTAAATTAGAAGGAAAGAAAAGACTTCCTAGGTTCGAAACCAAGAAATAATATTCGTTCTAATAATAGGCCTCATTTATATGGTATGGTGGATGGGATGGGTGGGGCTGAACTCGACGTACAGTCACCTTCTCGTTGTGAGTTCTGGGTTATTTTTTTATATGGTGCGATATTGTCACAATACGTGACATAAACTAAGAGCTGTACCATTTACTACCGGGAACCTCAAGCCAAAGTAACTAACAATAACCATAATTAACCCAATTGACACTCAAAACATTTTTTTTAAACATAATGAAATTTGGTAATAAAATATGGTGTATTTATCATAATCTTAGGAAAATTAGTCATTTTTAGAGAGACCCCCAAACCATGAAAATAATGAGATAGAGCTCTAAAACTTGAAACGTATATTCTAGAGACGTTTTATGATGGTTTTTACTTATTGCGACCCCTAAGTAGCGACAATATATATTTTTATTATTTTGGGAAATTTTACAAATATATGCTTTTTCTCGTTTTATTCGAAATTTTCCTATGACCCTCGAATCATGAAGATGATTACATTGAGCTTTAAAATTTTGAACATATATTCTGAAGCTGTTTTTATGGTGATTTTACCTATTGTAACCCCTAAGCAAGCAACATGCATTTTTTAGGAATTTTTCAAATATATGCTAGTTTTCGCATTTTTTAAATTTTCAAACGAACCTCGAATCATGAAGGAATCGACCTAGAGGATCTAAAATTTTGCACACAACGTTTTTATGCACCTCCACAACTTTTCTGCACTATTGTGAAACCAATCTACAAATAGTTGAAAACACACTCCACCCTAAGACACAGGTGCTGTCAGAGTGCTCTAGTCTTGGAGTTGCTTTACTTTCAACCAGCGATTATCTGCTGCCCGGCACACATATGTTGGCACCGATCGCTAAGCTTTTGTTGAAATAATAGAAACACAAGCCCGCAGGTGAGATGCATCTTTCACAGCAAAATCTGTACCACCAGAAAGCAAAATAAAAAGGTTCACTGCAAATGCATGGCAGCCATTAAAGACGTATTGGTCTCACTAGTTATTGTATAATATTTCTATCTTTCGTGCCATGCTGTGTTGGAAATAAAAAAGATATGCGTATGTTTGATCAGGTTGCAGACGGTAGTGAAGTAAAAATGCCTAAATATTGGAAACACTTTCTGCTTTGATAAACTTCAGATATCGACACTGAGCACATCTGAAACACTTCTTTAGCAGTAAGACAAATCTAGACGAATATCTATTTAAGGACCAAATCTACATTTGCTGTGGACTCTCAGGGCAAAAAATTACCAGAAGATCAGCATAGCAAATAGGCGAGAATATTGCCACAAAGTGGAGCGAAGGAAACGGGGATTCTTTGAGGTCACTATTTTTCTGCAGCAGAATATCACACTTTGATGGGAAGGCATTACGCTGAAGCGAAAACTTTGGATTGAAATAGGACCAGTGAGTACTCAGGTCACACGCATCCGATGCATTTATTATTTCTTCATCTATGTTTGACTGCCTGCTCAACAGTAATTATCGAATAGTATTTCATTAACGGAGAAATAGAATTAGGCTAGACAGCATAAATAAATAACATACATCGTCGGAGCGCACCTCTGATGATAAAAATTTTGACAGCTGCAATGCATCATTCATAAGCAAATCACTATATGCTACAGTATCGTCAGTATAAAAGAATCGCAAGTTCTTCGTTGTCATCATGACTGCCTCTTCACTAGTGATCTCAACGTTCCGCTTCATTTTCTGCTAGGCGAATTCAAAAGATGGGTAATGCTGTACCGTAATCAAATTGGCCTGCCCAACTTTGTCATTATTTTAAGGAATCCCCTTTTTTCTAGCATTTTTGACGGCTCGCACAGTAGTACAGCACTGCTCTTAGGCTCTGCGAAACGTTCCTAATCAAACGTAGCGTAAATTAAATATCTGGCAAGCGCCAGTGCCAGTGAACACTTAGATAAGCGCACAGCAGGCGTTGTTTCAGTGTCTGACTAAAGTCGACTGCAGCGTAAGCGTGGGTGTATTAGTAGCAGCGTGTGTTTCTGTTTCTGCATTTGTTATTTCCCGGTGATGGTACATGCCATGATGGGTATGCATGACTGAAGGGCTCTTTATTACCATACATCGCCTTTAGCCTCAACAAGGACGGATTTTGGACCAATGCTAGCCGGTTCACACGTCTGCCAATGTTTTGCATCTGTATGGCAGGGCGATAGTGCAAGCACATGCTAGCTCTGTGTGTTCGAGCGGACTCTGTATCTTCTTCAATGAAATCATTACTGTACACACAAAATCTTTCAATTGGGTTAGCAACCCTAACCCATCGTGATATGATAAATTTATGTTTGGGGAGCCTGACATTGCACACAAACTGCTACGGGCGAGACGCACTGCTCGTTTCCGTGCTATGAAAATAACTTTAGACCCTACATGATGCGCCATACTCTCCAGGAGCGCCCTCAGACCTTCACCGTACCAAAATTTCTTTTAGAGCTCCGAGTGACTGACGCTTCGTATAAGCAGGTTCCTCATGAGGCGGGAGAGGAGTTTTTACGAGGGAGCGTTTAGCTTGCGGAGATTGAGCCCGTAAAGGGATCCAGGATTTTACTTGAAATTATAAGAAGTTCAACTGAACAAACGTAAAATAGAGTCATCAGCGGGTCAGTTATTTTCTCAAGTGCATGTGCGATGATTTTCTAAGACTGGGGTACCTGGCCGTCAATATGAGCACCAAATGCTGATTGGCCGCGTTCCTTTCGGCTGCGAAACGAAGAGGTGAAAAAGTTCACAAATTAATTTATAAACCGATGATACCAGAGCCATACAGACTTGTGTATTAATCCAATAAAGTAGAAAAATTTCCAGTTCAGTTCTTAAGTATACTCTGCATGGACGGCATCATCGCTAATGAAGACTGTAAATAGCTGAAGAAAGTAGACTGGGGAGAATGTATAAAAAATCAAACGCAAGCTGAACTAGAGCACTCTGAGAGCACATACATCTGCCAAGTAAGGCAACGGTAACGAACAATTCAAATTAGATCTCAAACCATTATTTTCTATGCATCAACTCCAAAATCTAATTATTTGCGCCTTTTGATGGCATTAACAGTTTCTGCAATTTTCTTGAAAATCCGTGCATAGCTTCTTGAGTTATGCTGCTAACAAACATTATGGTAAACATAAGTCAAACATACATACGGACCAACCGCTCTGTACCAACATTTAATCATCTATATCTTTTAATATTACTAACAACTCTTGTAAATTTCATATAGATCTAATAAGAACTTTTTTGAGTTATTGTGCTAACAAGTACAATATTAAATACCGCAACAAACGAACGAAAAACAAACAGATCATCACAAAAATTCGGCCATTTATTTTTCGTAACAAACCTAACAACGCATATGAATTTCATGAAGATCTGTCCATATCTTTTTGAGTTATGGCACTGAGAAAAAATAGTCACAAAAAAAAAAACAGATTGACAGATTTCCACCAAAAGTTAATCTTCTGTTCTGTCAACATACCTAACAATCTCTGAAAATTTCGGAAAGACTTGCTAATAACTTTTTGAATAATCTTGGTGACAGACAAACACAACAAAAACATAACCTCCTTGGCGGAGGTAATCAAGTGACCCATTTCATACTGCTGAGAAATCACGCACTGCAAATGCGCAGCCTGGGAACTGTCGGGAGCAACGGCCGAGTCACAAGAAAGGAGCATTTCATCTCCCAAGCTCAAGAGATACTTGTGAAGTTGTCCGGCTGTATCTTTGAAGGCAGTGGGCTTAGGAAGCTGCTCTGTCTTCAGTACATTCAAGGAGCTGTTTGAGGCTCCAATCTTAATAATTTGGCAATTACCAATTGAATTTTTTCTATCTTATAATTCACATCGGCATGGAGGGACTAAGTACGCAAGCTGACAAGCAGCTAACAACCTTTTTATTATTTTGTAGTAGATTACTTATCACGAATTAAGCATAAACGAAGTAAGCATATCACGAATTAAGCATACTGCATAAACGTAAATGGAAACGTCGAGCCTCGGAAAGCTCTGTTACAACACTAGAAAAATACTGTTCAAACACTATTTCTAACAAAATTACCAACGAATGATGCCTATGTTACAGGTTTTACAAAATAACAGTAAATTTTGAAGTGATCTGGAAAATTCCTTCATTTCCAGTTGAAATATTTCGTTGCTTGTCAAGATGTCTATCTCGCTATTAATTACGCGTGCTGTTTATTAGTAGAACGGGTAAGTGTCCTGATTATCATTGATACTGTGCACTGAACAGAGCTCATGTGAACCTTTTAGATTGTATTGAAATTGTTGTTGGTAGAGAAGGAAATGCCTGTGGTTCGTATCCTAGATAAAGTTTTGGCTCTTCTGTTGGTGAAATTGTAAGCTTGCGTTTTACCTTTGTGTTCATCACTGTCTTCCTGAGGAATATTATATAGATAATCACAGTAATTATGTACAAGGAAACTGTGAAATTAAATTACTTACTGGACACGTACTTACTGAAAGTGTCAGGCATACCAGCGCTGTACGCGGAGTGGCTACGTGCCATGTGGGATTAAGCCGCTACTGCTAAGCGCCCCCTGCGTGGCGTGAACAACTCCCCTAGGACCTCGTCCGAAGAATTTATAAGGTATTTGAGATGCAGTGCAGGATTTTGCTGTTATTTTGAAGAAGTGGAATTGACCACGGTCTTCTTTTTCTCTCAAATAAAGATTTACACAAAATTGCATTATACCGGTTGGTGCGCCGAACTATTACCCTAATTTTTATTGTTTTCATTTTTATATAAGAGAATCATAAAATTATTATCAGATCACTGATTTCAAGATCTTAGTCTGCCCATGACCCGTTGGGTTATTAAAAACCTGTCCTAAGTATTCCACTTTCTTCTGCTCGATTCCTGGACTGCGATGCATTGAAATAGCAATATTGTCTGAAATAAAAGTACTGCCGATCCGTATCCAGGATTCAGTGGTCATAAAGTTTTTCCATATTAACGATCAATTGAAAAAATAAATTACAGCATTATTACTCTTAGATCTCCGAGCTTCCCTCAGTCTATTCTCCATGCATAATAGCGAAAACTTTGTGCACGGAGACAAACAAGCAAGCAAATGAGGTTATCAGAGTTTTATAAATATCATTATCCACTATATAATCAAACACAGTTGTTGGTCGCTTGCTTGCTCCCTTGGTTGCTCCAATGTTGGTCTGTCTCTCCGTCACCCTCTGTGGGAATAAGATAGGAATATATTCAAGGGCGGAGCGATCCGATGAGTGGGAATAAGGTAGTTGAAAATTTGAGGGCCTTGGCTCTGGATCTCCGGCCTCTGGATCCCGGACTCTGAATCCCCGGCTCTGGATCTTCGGCCTCTGGATCCCGCGCTCTGAATCCCGAGTTCTATATCCTGGGCTCTGAATCCCCGGCTTTGGAGCAGTGAGAGAAGCTCCAGTGGAGTTTTCATTTCTTTCCTGCATATTCCATTCCGCTAATGTTTTCATTAGCTGAATCATATCGTAGCAGTCGAATCTTCACGCTGAGCGAACGCCTTTTTATATTGAATTTGCATCGTTGGAGGTTCAACAATCAGTTGGTATCCACGATACGGTGAGCCCTGGGCTTTTCCAGTGAATTATTTTGACTGAACTATATTTTCTTAGGGCAGCTTAACGTTCGCTCAATGCCAAATTGATATTGACGCCTTATCTTGCAGGAGAGATATATTGCTATCGCAAAACTCATGGTTGTACAACTTGCGTTCCACTAATGGAAGATTAGGCCTGCATGGATGAGACCTAAAATACAGCAAGACATATATGGGGAACCGGAATAATAAAAAGCTCAATCACAAAATTTTTGAAGGCAAGGCCCTCTAATGTATCAAGATTCTTCAGTATACATCTTAACCATGGGTTTCTTATCCTCACTTTTGCACTAAGAGTCAATAAGGGAAGTTACGATGTCATTGCTGAAGGAACAAATGTGATCAGCGGAGTCATGCGAACCGTAGGGCAGCGAGTATACAACGGAATTCTTCAGCGTTTGCCGTTAGCTCCCCTTAGGCTATGCTGGTCCGGTGGCAAAGTAAAGAAAGGTAGGGGAAGAACAAAATTGAGCTCTTCTGCGCAGATACTGCTAATTCAACGACTAGAAAAGTGTAACTCAGAGCGCTTAGCAAAAATAGAGTGTTAATATAGTGAAACTCAAACAAAGGGCCTTGATATGCGTGGTTGACGAACTCACTAGCGTGCCAAAGCTGAAGATTAGTCATTCGTCAGGGCAACGCAGTGAAGAAGAAATTCAATAACTTTCGTAGTTATATAAAAAACGAGAAGAAAAGGAGCAAAACTGTCCTGCTAATAGCCGCTTGAAGACAAGAAGAACAAATCGTAAGCCTCAACTTGCACGACAGGCTTCTTTTGTAATTATCAGGGAGTAATAATAACGGGACGAACAGACATTAGCTGATGGAAAAATCGTAACATCACAGCGGACCGAACGCACTCTAAGGTAGAAGTAAAAGCACAGCTTTCTACCCAGTAGGGCTGATGTATAACCATATACAAACTTTAAAAATTTAACGTAGGTAACATTGTACTGACGCAATAATTGAAACTATCTAGATGTTTTTATAGGCAATTCCATGAAATGACGTATGTATAATACGGAGTCCCCTAAAATTACTGATAATATATGTTCATCAATTTAGCATCCACTCGTCCGAAACTTTTGTAGCATAATTGTCAGCACAACTTTGTGTACGCCACAAAAAGCTATTAAAATGCTCACCGTCAAACCAGTTTCCTCGGAAAATGTCAGTACGCAAGTTACGGACATCTTTTCAGCTTTTGTGTGAGCTGAAACTCAAAAAAGTGCGCTTTTCTGCTAGTTCTAAGGTGCAGTTACACATTCGGACAAGTGGATCAGCGAAAGGGCTGCGATTAATGACGTGTGAACTCGGCCTTCAGGTGAGTTCATAAGTCATATCAATGCGTTCTCTCATCCACTTGTCCGAATGTGCTACTGCGCCCTAGAAATAGCATAAAAGTGCACAGTTTTCTGATTTTTTTTCACTCCAAAGTTGAAAAGATATCCGAAACCTGGAGAAGAACTTGATTTGACTTTATTTATTTTAATAACTCTTTGCGGTTTACACAAAGTTGCGGTGGCAGCGATGCTGCAGAGCAACTGAGAACATTCGGACAGGTGGATGAGTGAAGGTGTTGATCTGAATGACGTGCGAATTCGCGTTAAGGGGACCACCCCAGAGCAAATGGTATAAATCTGGAATTTTCGTGTTTTAGTTAAATTTCATCTTTGGATGAGGACGGACCTGTGGGGTGCATTGGAACACCTCTAAATGGGAACAAAGTCTCCCTCCGGGAGGTGTCAATTTCGAAAGTCGACCGATTTGTGTAAAACTTTGTAATCATATGCAAAATTGATAATAAAATAGATTTTCGTTCATAAATTTTTCCCGTTTTCTTCTTCTTTTAATGTTCATTTTCATTTTTCCAGGGGTGGCTCAGATATTTTCATGAAACTTTCAGCTGATTCGATTTCGCTAAAAAATTGATTTAAAGGTTTTGTATCGATTATATATATTCAGCAATTGGAAAGGGGACATTTTCATAGAAAAACGTTTTATATGTGATTAAACGTAATGTGCAAGTTTCATCGAAACGGGGCAATAAAATGCATGACGTCATATATTTATGTGTGACGTTACATATACAGTTGCGAGCATACTTAAGGGACAAAAATAAAAAAATTTCATATCTCAAAAACTGTATAAGGTTCAACGCTGAAATTTTTACACAGAAGAGGTATTGGCATACCTAATAATATGCTAAGAATTTATTAC
>LQNS02000649.1:0-18056 GCA_001587735.2 Parhyale hawaiensis
AAAGATCCATTCAAAACTTTTTTGAGTTATTGCGTAACAAATATTATGACAAACACAACTCAAGCATAGAAACGAATCAACCGATCTGCGTCAAAATTTAATGATTTATGTCTTTTAACATTGCTTGAAATTCCTGTAGGTTTCATAAAGATTCACTCAAAACTCTTTGAGATATTGCGCTAATAAAACATGAAATCAAACACAGCAACAAACATACGAACGAAAAACAAATCATCACAAAAATTTGGTCTCTTACTCTTTGTGATACAGTATACCTAA
Organism: Parhyale hawaiensis; assembly: GCA_001587735.2. Taxonomy (NCBI): domain Eukaryota; kingdom Metazoa; phylum Arthropoda; class Malacostraca; order Amphipoda; family Hyalidae; genus Parhyale; species Parhyale hawaiensis. The sequence continues at coordinate 280 of LQNS02000649.1, forward strand.
CAACTCGTTTAATTTTCATAAAAATCCGTCCATAACTTTTTGAGTTATGGCATAATGAGGCTGACAAAATGAGGCTGACAAACAAACAAACGGATGGACGGATCTTCACCAAAAGTTAATCATCTGTTCCTCATAACATAGGTACCTAACAATCCGTGTAAATTTCGTTAAAATCCGTCCATAAATTTTTCAGTTATCTTCATGACACAGAGAGACAAAGAGCCAGACAGACAGTCCCCAACATAGCCTCCTTGGCAGAGGTAATTACAAAAGACTTCGTCCATTGTGAACAAGATAATGTACTGCGATTAGCTTTGATTTGTCCGGAACTTCAAACCTGAGCGTTCGCTTTACCTCGTCGGATCGAATCTCAAGTTGCTTATACTTGAGCTGGCCGATCGAACCCGCAATCTTACGTTAACGAAAGGCTAATCGGAATATACTCACGTTTCTCACAGACAACTCGATAACACCCTAAAGTGTGAAGATAGTGCCTACCTATTGTCATGTTGCATCAGATGATGATGTCAGCGAGTGTCAAGTTTACGACTAGACAGCGGGGTTGTGGAGTCATGTAGACCAAGTCTGACACCGACTCCTGACTCCGACTTTTTGGACCCCAAAATCTTTAGACTACAATTCCAATGGCCTCAGGGGTATAATCTGGAAGGCCCCATCCCTGCCATAATATATAAGGGCCTCACGAACGCAAAGACTGTCCCTGAGTACCTTCTCTGCCGGGGATATTGCAGCTGGCCGCAGTTCCTGGTGAGAAGGTTAATTTGCTAGGTTAGGTAGGTTCTCTATACTTCCCCTAGTGTACCGCGAGGTGGGCTGCCGAACGGTGGTGTGGGGGCCAGTTAAGGGACCCTCCGCACGAGTGTTTCTTTCTTCTGTCTTCTTCTGCTGTCGTTTCTTGCCCTGTGCCGCATGGCTGAGCGAAATCGCTCAACGGAACCGTGTCGGGTTAGAGATGCTTTGCGATTTCGCCTTCTCCTTGCGCTTTTGATTGGAAATTTTCAAGTCCCTATATAATAGTACAGTATATATATATATATATATAGCTATATACTATATGGCCTGCCTCCGAGTATGTGTTAAGTTAGTTAAGAATAGGTGAGGATAGCTTCGGTTCCGCTAGAATAGGTGCCTAAACTAATAGGCACTCATAGTTATACCTGGATCTCAAGTGGGCGAGATATCATACTACCTAATCCAAAACCATTTTTTTTTACCTTTAGTACTGACGGATATATTTTTTACTTACATTATGGACTATTGGCAGAAAAAACTTATTCACTGTCTCATTCAAGGCTTTTCTTATCATGTTTGACGCTGCAGCCCCTTAAAGCTAAGCTTCATAAAATCTGATCCCTTTACATTGGAAAAATTTTGTTCGAAAACCAGCTTGCTTTTCTGTGCACCAATGGAAATAAATACAATTTTTGTGCCCTCTGACAACACAAAAGTAGGCATTAGGCAGTGAGGTACCGTACCCGTCATTACACGGGAAAACGTGATGGTTTTGGTACATCTTTTTCAGTGTACCTTCTATATTAACCCTCCCACGACCAGAGAATTTACTCGTCTAGTTTCATATCAAACGACGCTCTTGACCCTTTACCCGGCAAGTGACCGTATATGATTACTTCCTTAATGCTATTCCTACGGGAGCGTTTTTTAGCCGCCGCGAACCGGGCTGAAGCGAGGCCACACTTACTTAATGTACGTTTGTATTGGTGCGCGATAGCCAGGGCTGGGGAGTTGGATGAACGAAGTCCAATTCCGACTCCTCAGTCCAGCTAGTTCATAACAACATGAGCCCATTTGACTCGTGGTTTAGCCAGTCTCCTACTCCGACTCCTGGTCTCCAAGAATTTCCGACTCTTACCGACTCCGACTGTGCAGTGCTGGTGATATCGTGTGAAAAGTTTGAAAAGGCACGTCAGCTTTGCATGATAGTGACATACTTTCCTATATTACAATAAAAGAAATTTTGAACCTGGCCTCTTAAGCCCGCTTGTCTTTTTTGAGTTAAGCATCAGTTTGGGGTATGATAATTAGTTATTACAATGAAAGGAAACTTTGGACCTGATCTCTCAGGTTTACTACCTACTCTCTCTAGGCATGAACACTATTTTTCGTAGAACTACTGCTGCTTAGGCGAGACTGATTGGCAGGGATATGGATCAACTACCGTCGGGGGCGTCTAGACTGGTGATAGCGTTGAGCGTAAAAATAGTAATAGAATTTTTATTGTGTTTTTAAGTGTACATAAGAATGCTTTTCAAATTTATTTTTTGTGTTTCTTTTGCTGCCTGCTGTAGCTTAAGTTGAAGCGTGGCCGTATTAGGAACAGCATGCCTCTGACTGTGTTTCTGCATTTGCTGTGTCCGGGTGCTGGTGCGTGCTCTAGCAGTAGCTGGGTATCCAGACGGCTCTAGTTTATCTTTACTTTGTCTCTCGAGCATTTGTGTCCCGTAGGTATTAATTGAAACAACATTCAGAATGTTCGTTTTGTTGCCCCCGCTGAGGAAGTTATGTTTTTGTCGTATTAGCCTGTCTGTTTCCTTGCCTGTTGTTCTGTTTGTCTGTCACCAAGACTACTCAAAAAGTTATGTAGGGATCTTTACGAAATTTACTGGGATTGTCAGGTATATTACGAAGAGTAAATGACTAAATTTTTGGGATAATCTGTTTATTCGTTCGTTTGTTTGTCGCTGTGTTTGATTTTATGCACCATAACTCAAGAAGTTAAGGATGGATCTTTATAAAATTTACAGGAGCTGTTGGTAATGCTAAAAGACATTACTGATTAAATTTTGGTGTTGATTTTTTGTTAGCAGCATATCTCAAAAAGTTTGAACAGATCTTCATGAAAATTACAGGAGTTGCTAATACTATCAAAAGGCACAAATGATTATATTTTGGTGTTGATACAAAGAAAATCATACTTTCATAACCACTTTGAATTTTTCGTTACCGTTGCCTTGCTTGGCGGAAGTATGCGTTCTCAGAGTGCTCTCCAGTTTCTCATGGATTGGCGAGGCATCCCTAAGGCGCAGCATGCAAATATTACCTAGGCCCTTCCGTTGATTTTTCATCGCCCCAATTTTAGCACGTGAGACTGTGCGCTGCAGCGACGCGGATTTCTATTACTTTATTCGTCTTGTTAATGACATACAGCGGTCCTTGTATTGTGGTGCTGATACCCGCTGGCAAACCTGAATATGCTCGGCCTGTAGGCAGTTACAGGAATAAATATTTGTGTTTCATCCTTCTGTAAGTTGTGTAATGCTGTTTAGGATGTCTGTAGAAGTTATGAGTTGGGGTAGCTACATCTGGAAAGTGGGTACACATCGACTATTATAATAACTTCTGAAAAATTTTATGATCAGCACGCTGCAGTGGGTCAGTTAAGATAAATCACGTCTTATGTTCGTTAGGTTCATAGATTCACTTATACGCAGATGCTCGCTCATTACATAGGTATTTATAATAAAATTAATAAACCGTTATTCATTTACAAGTTTCTACTTTAAAATGCAAGTGCTGCCACTAGAAAATTAATAGGTACAAAATAAACAACTGGTAAAGTTGTGCCACGTTCCCATTCTTTATGCCGTTTTTTTTTAATACGGTACATGAACAGAAATGGTCTCGATCTAACAAGCAGCACTGTGGTCTGTTGTAGTTCCGTAGCCGAACCTACTAGTTTTGTTGAAACTAGGGTGGCCAAGCCGGTATCGGATATTTTGGGGGCTAAGAGTCGGAGTCGGAAACTAGTTAGACCTTGGAAGCACTGAAAATTTGCCTATTTTGTTGCGAACGAAAACGGGTTGGAATAAAAAAATTTTGGTTCCGAAGAGTTAGCGTAGGAAAGGGGCTGGAGCCAAGAATTGGAATACATTTGGTTCTTCCGAAATCACAGTCCTGGTTGAAGTCAACTTACTTGCTCTGCGTGACGCTTTCAACGCTCAAGGCCTCTAATATTGCATCTATTTTTAATAGCAAATTTGAATAAGTAGTGCATTTGGTTCTGATTGAGAGAGATACCGTATGATAAATTATCTTATATAATCTTTGCAACCGTAAAGCAGGTGCTTAATTTAGTTCTGAAAGGAAAGAAATGTGATGAATATATTTTAAAATACGTAATCTTATATAATTGCATACTTGCAGAAAGTAGTGAATTTGGTTCTGAAAGGAGAGAAATATATATTATCTAATATCTATATTCTTACGTAATTGCGTGCTTGAAGCAAGTGGCAAATTTTGTTCTGAAATAAGAAACTGTAATAAATTATCTAGTAAGAAAGTCTATCAGGACTTTGTTCTTCAATGAGTTAGGGGAAGACACTTTTCGTAAAACAGTAACAAATAATTGTTCACATGGTGCGTAGAGTACTGCAGTATTTAATTTTGTGAAATAACCAGCATTTAATATCAACTAACATAAAAATCTGCTCGTGTTATTGTTTGCGGCTTCAAATTTTTGTACTGACTCTTTCTTTTTTGCTCGCCTTCTTTGCTGCGAGTTTCATACTCCTGCTGATGATACTTTCTGCTGTCCTTCCTCGTTTTCTCTTAGTTACTGTTCAAATGTGCGTTGTTCCAGTGTGGGAACACCTTCGTGCAAAGATTCCACCGTCCACGCTTTTATCGACATTTGTATCTCCTTTCCTCTGTTAGATCACCATTGCGATGAAGACAGACTTTCATTCTATGAATATATATATTTTTTTTTCTCTCTACACGAATCCCTGATTATCTTATGCCGGCGCCACAGTATGCAACTACACTCACAACTTGATCGGGGGATGTGCAGCTCGTACGTTGTTCCTGCTACCGTATCTGTGTTACCGATATTAAATGTGTATGGGAACGATGTGTGAGCTCCACATCCGCTCATCAAGCTGTGCGTGCAACTGTTTAGCATGCCCCGGAATAAGGCAAAGGTGACTTCTATTCGCCCGCAGAAATCGAGAGAGTTTAATCTTATTAGCTTTTAGCTTCAACGTTTCCGGAACTTCCATCCTGCGCATTCGATACTATGTTGTAGATCGAGTTCCGGAGGTAATCGTAAACCGATTACGCCTAAAGTTCGAATTAAGATGGCGATTCGAAAGCTCGGGATTGAAATTCCGGACAGGTTTTTAGCTAACTGCATCATATATATTACTTCAACCGAAACAGGCGAGTCGAACAAACGCAATAGCTTTGGACGGATCTTTAGGAAATTTTTTGGAATACTTAGGGTATTTCTAGGAGCAAATGACAAAATTTTTGTGTCGTCTGTTTATCCTATTGTGTCTATTTTTGTCAGTAACATAACTCGAAAAGTTATGAACGGATTTTCTTGAAATTTCTATTAATTGCTGGAAATATTAAAACACTCAAATGAACAAATCTTAGCGTTAATCAGTTTGCCCGTTTTTGTGTTTGACTAATGTTTGTCAAAACATAACTCAACAAGTTACAGACGGATCCTCGAGAAAAAGTTACGGATCCTGTTATTACTGTCAAGTGGTATAACTAATTAAAATTTTTGGTGATGATAAAAAATAAAATCCAAGTTTCTAGACCAATATGAATTTTCGGCAACATTGCCTTGCTTGGCAGAAGTATATACTCTCAGAGTACTCTAGTTATCCCCCGCAAGCGGAGCGACGAGCGGTGATGTTTTTGTTCAAAATTAAATATATTTGTATATTTCTTTGTCTGTCCACCCAAAAGGAGGGTGAAGGAGTTGAGCAATGTTCACATTTTTTGCAGGGAGTCAGGTGGGTTGACCAAGATGTAAAAATGCCAAAAATATAGAGTAAGCTGGCCATTAACAATGACGGCGTTGAAATTTACCCCCACCGCTGGTGGTCTTACGCCACGAGACGTTCTAGCTTATATTTTTTTTTGTTTTGCATGCATCTTATCCGATGCTTTTCATTATTCTCCAATTCTTAGTATCGTCAAACGCTAAAACGTATTTGTTGAAGCGTGCTTTGATGCATAGTCTACCGAAAAACTCCACAGAACCAGTCGTGAGTTATGTATCTAGTCAATTTTAACTAAGACGTCGCAAATTGCCTCTGTTATATTCTTCACTGATATTTTGCTCACAATTTTTTCTAAGCATGTGGCTCGCAAACGCCCCGTAATTTATGTCGTAATTTTATGTCCTGCTGCTGTCGCAGTTATTTGGTGCTAGCTTACTCTTGTGATATTCGGAATTCACGGCAGTATTACGAGTGTGTTACGAACGCATCATGTCGCGTGGAGTTTACTTATCTACGGTATATCCAGGACGTCCCTCTCCTATGTGCTGCATATCGATTGTCGTTTGTAACAACAGTTTACACTTCAGTTTCAAAACTTTCTCCATCTTCCTAAGATTAAGAGATTTTCACTGGCCAGCTTGCGCTAAGCTAATCGGGAATAAAATTTAGGAATTACACATATCACTGTATTAAAATTTTTGACGACGTTGCGACTTGCGACTTCAGCCATCCTCATGTCTTAAAATCTTGTTATCTGTAAAAGTAAGGAAAACAATTTATTCTAGCGAAAGTCTCGTAGTATATAAAAAGATTGCTATTGCACGAAAAGGTACCGATCACAAGATAGCTATATCACAGAGGAAAACGCAATATCACAATTTTTGCACGAGTAACGATCACAGGAATTACAGCAGCAACAACCTACACTTAGCACGGTTTCATGACAAATGACGGCTACCCGCTCCTGCAGCGCTTATATAGGTAGCGGTCGTCGGGAAATTTTGTGCTCTGTAAAGTTTCAGAAATGTGTAGCCTTGGTCATATTTGACATTTATGTACGGTTTATCTTGTTTGATGTTATAGCTTCGGCTATTTTTAAATCGATGACTTTGCGATGGCTGTAAATGCTAGAAAATTTATTTATCAAAGTTTTAGCTGGAGAGGCGTTCATATGGTGCTCAAAGTCATAGTGCGCTTTAATGTTGCTAGAATTGTACCTGTGCTGTTTACACCGCTGTAATAGGGCATTTGTCGTGTATCCGATGTACGAGGCATTCCAGCGCTCTTCAGAGCAGAAACAATACTTTCCACTTTCTAGATGTTCAATTGTTAATTGAAAATTGTAGAATTAAAACCTCTGTTTACGTTAAGCCCACCAACACATGTTGTTATACTAACTTTGACTCCCATACTCTTTTCAGCCATAAAAAGTTCGTAGTTAAAACACTTGTTCGTAGAGCTCTAAAGCTGACGAGTTCCTGGACTGCATTTGATGTAGCGATCTGTAGATTAAAACAAGTTTTCGCAGATTGTAACTTTCCTCAAACTTTAGTAGAAAACGTTATATCGAATATACTCAGTCAGAATCTTAATATGCGCTGACAATATGACAGACAATAATTCGATGAAATTTTACGTACACCTAGATTGTAGCTCTTCCTACACGACCGACCGATAAACACTTAATGACGTTATGTAAAACCTGCAAATAATAGTTCATCTGTTAAGTTAATCGCATACTACAAGACATGTAAACTAGGTTCACGTTTTTCAACAAGGCCAGTCAAACCCACCGCAGATAGAGCACGCGTCGTGTACTCATTTGATGGAACTGAAGAACGCTGGAATGCCTCGTACATCAGATACACGACAAATACCCTATTACAGCGGTGTAAACAGCACAGGTACAATTCTAGCAACATTACAGCGCACTATGACTTTGAGCACCATATGAACGCCTCTGCAGCTAAAACTTTGATAAATAAATTTTCTAGCATTTACAGCCACCGCAATGTCATCGATTTAAATAGCCGAAGCTATAAGCATCAAACAAGATAAACAGAACATAAATGTCAAATATGACCAAGGCCAAACATTTCTGAAACTTTAACTAGGCACAAAATTTCCAGACGACCGCTACCTATATAAGCGCTGCAGGAGCGGGTAGCCGTCATTTGTCATGAAACCGTGCTAAGTGTAGGTTGTTGCTGCTGTAATTCCTGTGATCGTTACTCGTGCAAAATTATGATATTGCGTTTTCCTCTGTGATAATAGCTATCTTGTGATTGGTACCTTTTCGTGCAATAGCAACCATTTTATATACAAGACTTTCGCCAGAATAAACTGTTTTCCTTACTTTTACAGATGGTAAGATTTTAAGACCTGAGAATGGCTGATGTCTCAAGCCGAAACGTCGTCAAAGATTTCAATACAGTGGTATGTGCAATTCCTGAATTTTGTTCCCGATTAGTTTTACGAAACCTGACCAGTCAAAATCTCTTAAATTTTTGGAAAATGGAGAAAGTTTTAGAACTGAACCGTAAGGTTAACGCTGATACACAGTTCTTAGCAACAGTTTAGGTAAGTCCAAAGGTGCGCTGAAAATTTCAGTATCCCTAAGCCAGCACACTTTCCCGTGCCCTGACGAGCAATGCTGTCCTTCGTGTGTTCGCGCAGCACGGACCTGCACTTATTTCCTTTGTGCTGGGGAAGGCATGCTTGTTTTAGGATAACAGTTCTCTCACTGTTGGCTAGTGCAACTAATCCGCTCTCCGTGTACAGAATCTGAAGTTTTCTACACTCTACAGTACATTCCAAAACTAAGGGACAAATTTTCAAAATTTTCTATCTTTGCTTTTATTCATCACACATACCTCATCTTTTGCTAATTAATGGTCCTTAAGATCTTTATTATTGTGTGAAAATTTGAGTCAGATGTAAAAGATAATAAGAAATTTATGAGTGAAAAGCTTTTATTTTGAAATTTGGAACGTCCAAAACTAATGGGCAAATACATTAAAGTCAATATTCAACAAATATTTAGACAGAAATATTCAGTTAAAATGCAGTGCACTATCAATGTTTAGTAAAGAGAAGCTTGATTTCAACCACAGCGGCACATCGTCGACTACATGAACGAATGAAGTCTTGAGAATCTTGACAATCAATATTAGGCCATTCCTCTTGGAAGTTTCATCAACAAATCCTCAGTGTTGCGGGGATTTCTTGCCATAACTTCACTCCTAGGGTCTTCCATACATTTTCTTTAGAATTCAAGTCAGGACTTTACGGTGGCCAATCCATAACTTCAAAGTCTTACTAGTCCAGGTAACTCATCACAATCTTTGCCTTGTGGCAGGGTGCATTAGCCTGCTTGAAGATAGCCCTATCCACACCTGAATTTTCACTAGTAGGCACAACAACATTTTTCAAAATGTTTTTATACACCTGTGCGTTCACAAATGGGTTTGTAATCGAGTGAGAGACATTGTCCTTTGATTTGGAAAAATACCAATACAATCACACTCCCGCCCCCAAATTTCACAGTCTTTTTGTACACTTTGCGCTGAATCTTTCACCTACACGGCTCTTAACAAAGTTCTTACCATCATTTCTAAATAGGTTGAATTTACTCTCCTACCTGAAAAATACTAGGGCCTAATTTTCATATGGCCAGATTACATGCTTGTTTGCATACTCCGATGTCTTACGAATGGTTTCTTCTGTGGACTTCGTGCATGTAGGCTACTTGTAGTCGTCTGAAGACAGTCTGCCGTGACACATTTACGCATGTTGTGTCATTCATTACCTTACCGATTTCGGCTGAAGACTTCAAACGGTCCTTTAAGGCCATGCGCTGCATGAGCCTGTCCTCTCTAGCTAACAATGCAGCCACTTTCATTATAGGACCTCATAATTCTGCCCACAATACTTTTCGAACGGCTTACCCGATGAGAAATCTCTCCAATAGTGTAATTTTTCTTGTTCAACTTAATAACATCGTCTTGAGGAGTTATTAACTTTTTGATGTGGTGCCAGGAAGTCCACTGCTACAATGTTTACAAATATCCAGTGAAAAGCCTTTTGTTCACTGGAAATGAAGCAGTTTGGATTAAGAGTGCAGTTTACTGATTTTCTTCGTATTTGTCCCTTAGTTTTGTACGGTCCAAATTTCAAAACAAAAGATTTTATTCAGGATTTTTTATTATCTCTTACACCTGATTCAAATTTTCACACATTAATAAACATGTTAAGAACACTTAATTGTCAAAATATATGGTATGTGTGATGAATAGAAGTGAAGTTATAAAATTTTGAAATTTTGTCCCTTAGTTTTGGACGGTACTGTAAGTCCGTAAATACTCAATAGCAGCAAGTCCGGTTGATTGGCAGACTTGCATACCTCCTGTGGCTCAGTGGTTAGAGGTGTTGCTCGCTCGCTGCCGTCAAGACGGTTTTTCTATTCCAAGCCAAGACGCTAAGTTATGTTGTTTGCCAACGCAGTGTCAGCAATTATGTCAATGCTGGGGAACTAACCGTACGTTCGGGAGGGCGCAGTTGTCACGTGAGCCTTCCGTCAACGACGCCATAGTTTAGACACTCTGTGATCGACTGCAGCCGTACACTCTTCTGAGCCCTAGAGGGGGAGTTATCTGCAGCACGAATCAGTGCGTGAGAGTTTCGTACTTATGGTTTTCAGTGAGGGCGACATTACCTTAGCTGAATTCGATGCCAAGCTTTCCGCCAGTGCACGTGAAGCTGTGTTAAGTCTGAGGCTATACGTCTCTCCGTGCAATGAAGCTTGTGTGTGCTTCTGGTTCGCTCTGTAATATTATGAAGTAATGTTTGTGCTAACTCGCTAGTTAGTTACAGAAACATCTTACAGTGATTCTTTTTCCCTATAGCTAGGTAATTTCTAAAGAGACTGAGATAGTAATAGTATTATGGAATACAATTATCAGGTCGTAAAGTGTAGCCAAGCGGTAGGTCAGATCTGGAGTCTTGTATAACAAGTACGGTATTGTAAATAGAAATTGATTGATATGGTGCATCAATAAAATATTTGGTATAGTTGGGAAGTTTTCCTGTATAACACGCACATTCTAAGGATTGTACTCTGAAAAAGTGTGTTCATTTAGTCAGCACGCCTACCCGTGCAATGACGGGTCATACGTGCTTTAGCTCACCCGTGCAGCGCAAATGCTGCGGTTCTCGTGCAGTATTAGCACATCAAAGCAGGTATAGCCCGTCAGTGCACGGATATGTGTGCTGGTGACAAAATAACACTGTTCTCAATGTTTAGCTACAGTGTGTTATGGTGTATGATGGCGTCTCCTATTCGCACGATGCAATAGCTTTATTGTCCATCGACGCGCTTCAGTGGTGACGCGATATTACCAAAACTTGTAATTAGACAGTATGCAGTATAGACTGTCCAAGGGGCAAGTGACCATCTATAGTCACTTCCATAATGCTGTTCCCACGAGGGCGGATTTTCTATTTGATCATCTAATCCGCTTAGCTTCAGTCTTTGTCCTATCTTCCATCAGCAATCAATTCGCCACTTTGGTATCGCGCTACAACAGCTATTAAAAACCGATTGCACTTGAGTTGGATGTTTTTATGAGTCAATGTTTGCGCAATGATGAATTTTAGTATCGACGCAATGAATGTGTTGAAAAGAATAGCGACATTATTTAGGAAAACAGACTACTTTTAGCCCTCCGGAACTAGCTCAACTTGACCTTGCAAGTCACAAGTTGTATTTCATATAGTCTGAATTGACGATAATCAGTGGCAGTGAAGAGTAATTTTGATGAATACAATTGAAAAAAGCCAATTTTCACTTCTCATAGCTATAGTATATTAGTAACCGTAATGAAACTATACAGCTGACTAGAAATTAAGTAGATCGCTCCTTAAATGGTCTATATCAATTGAGAACTGTAAGTATATGATCAGTAATGAACTGTAGCTGTTGGTTTTATAACCTTGATGTAGCGCCATGACAGCATGAGGCGTTCTTGTTTAGCCGCGCTAAATTGCTATCCGCATTCGGATTATCCCTGAGACGAGCGCCCTAGTTATGGTGCGGTTAATTCAATCCTGGCCATTATTTAGATTTATTAAGACGAGCGGCTAATGGAGGACGCCGTAAGTGTTTGTTTTCGGTGCATTTAATAGTTGCATAGAATATCTTACACGGAGGAATGTATTGCCTCTTGACCACCACGTATTCCCGTGTGCAGACGAAAAACCTCTTTGTACCTTGGCTTGCGTATGCAGCCCGAAACTTGTACCGGTACTTTATGTGCTGCACCAGCACACGAAGGTGATTGTTTTTCGCCAGTGCACGTGACGGCGTGCTAGTTTAGATGCAGCACACATCTCAGCGTAGTAGTTGATCACTAACGGCTGGCTCCGGTAGCTGTCGCAGCACCTCAATCGCGACGGCTCTAGGCTGCACCGACAAACGTGTTGTTCGTAAACCAGCACGTCTTCCCGTGCCCCAATGCGAAATGCTGCCTTGGCGTGTTGGTGCAGGCACTTTCCGACGGCACACGGGAAAATGTGCTGGGTTTGAGACAACAGTTGTCTCAGTGATAGACTTTTTTGAGTGTGTGAAGGCGTCCGTTCTCTACTGTTCCATGTCGAGGATAGTTACATAATTATTTCTGGAGGATGACTACTGACTTAATTTCGGCAGCCAAGTTTGGAGCGATCTCGTAGGGGTGGTCGCGCTCCCTAGGGGTGCGAGAGTATCTTTTAGGGCCGCAAAATCTTGTTGTATTTCTATGTTATTTAAATATGAACAGGAATTCGTTGCACAGAAATATGTATAAATCTTATTTGTGATCATCATAGGGGCTATGAATTTTGCCAGGGGGGGGGGGAGAACGTATGAAACGCTGTCCAAGGGTTCCTGTCATAAACAAGGTTGTGAATGAGTGCTCCAGTTCAGAAATGAATAACGAGTATCCTCGCATGGAACCGTATAGCGCCTCCACTTCAGTAGCTAAGGGCCGTCATTGCTCATAACTAATTTTTGCTCTGCTTTGCGACTGTGGGCTGATGATGCTTCGCTTGTGGCTGACTCTGGGTAGAAGCTCAGGAGGTTGCTGTAGTGAAGTTCTTAACCCTTTGGAGACAGTTTCTCAATACGGCGTATCAGTTCGTTGCTCATGTAAGTCACATTAAGAAAAGATTTGGTTTCACTTTGCATTTCAGTTCTTTGCAGAAATGATCCACGTTGAGAAAAGACCGAACTGCATTTGATGTTTCATTTCGATAATTTAAAAAACTGTTTTTCGAAAAACCCGGCGTTCGGAAACGCGCACTCGATACTAAATAAAGAAGTAGATGTGCTACACGAGCACGTCGAGCTATGTAGATACTTCGATATACGCACGGTAACACATGCTTGATTTGGGACAAACATCACTCCTTATTTTCCTAAGTGTGGCTGTTACTTATTCGTGTAATGACTGGACGGAACTAAGACAGATTTTTATGAATTAAAATAAATATCCCGCACTCATTCTAAAGCTCTCCTTGAATTATGCCGTCGTGCATGGGTTCTGTTTTTATTGACATTCTATATATCTTTTACTCTTTCCTCTCTCGAAACATCTTTGCCGTGGCTAAACTGAGAAAAGTATCGTCCCGCAACTAGCCTGTCTTCCTGTGTACTGACGAGGAAAAACGTACCTATAGGCGTCCTCGTGCCGCACGAAAACCGCAAATTTCTTGCTAGGTTTGGTCCACAAATTTTCTCCGTGTCGCGAATTTAAAACTAAGTTATGTTTGCAATGGTAATGCTGATTTACGTGTTATCGCCGGCTCGGTAGTCTTCCTCGTCAGTATAAGCTCTTCTGCCGCTGTCTCCAAAGGGCCACAATGAATAGTATCCATGGTGCGGCTGAGGTGCTCGCTGTGCTGCAATAGATGTAACTTATAAGTCAAATGCATACTGCCATTTTTACCAGTAATCCATGTACGTTATATCAGAGTGTGTTGCATTTACGTAATAACAGTTTTGGGATTGATAAATATGCTGTTAATGGAACGCATTATGAGAATTTTGCATTTTTTGGGCAAGTTCCCCTGTAAATTGTGCGCAGAGAACTTTCCAACGTGGAGAAAACCGTTGTCTCAAACCCAGCACGCATTTCCGTACTGGTTGGGTGTGCTAGTGCAACACGGAGTTCCTGTGCTTCACTAGTACGCCAAGCTGGTATTTGGCGTCCAAAGCCCGGCAGGGAGTGCTTGTTTAGTTCAACACTTTTCTCCGTGTTTCAGGGTCATGCTGAAGGTCCTCTGCTGTTCAGTTTTCTGTGACATGTTTTGCAGAGGTACTTGGATGTTGAACTGGAGAATTTTTTGTGGTTTACTACCCCAGTAGATTTTTGTTGAACAAGTAACCTTGTATTGTGTGAGTTGCTACAGCTCATTCTATAGAGTTCGACTTGCTACTCTTCTCCTGTTGTTTTATTTTTCCCTTCACTGACCCATTACTTATAAAGATCACTCATTGAATAAGTACGTTAGTAAAACAATGACAATAACACCATTAATAATAGTGTTCTGAGCCTTAGGTCGCGGGATGTGACCCGGCGCCAGAGTGTAGAGCTGAACATCGCTCAACCGATCCAATTTGGGTCGTGAAATCCCCTCGATAATAATGATTTGTTTTCACCTGTTTCTACGACAGCCGTGTGGGAAGACACAGTCTTCGCTATAGGCATCACTCATTGAGTCGTTACGGCTGTGGAACAAAAATGACTAGAAAAACATCAATAATAATAATCTATTTTTCCATTGTAACAACCATAGGTACTGGCCAACGTCTGCGTACTGAACTCACATGAGTTTATTCTCCTTCCTTACACTGTGCAAATTTTTCGAATATTTTCTTGCTTCCCCAATTCGCCATGTCAATAATTTGCTCCGTTTTTTTCTGGTAATAAGAAGATGTCGTGACCACAGCCTGAGGACCAGCCAAGTTTGGGTGAAGCAGAATGCATTACAGCTCCTTCTGTTACGCAATACATGCATGTCTTGCTTTTCGAAAGAAAATTCTAGAAATTTTGGATCGAACTCGTATTACGAAGTTGTAATAGTATTGAGAACCGGAAACCTACAATTTGTGGAGAGCTTAACGATCAATGATAATACCAAGAAATAGTTATTATGAATTACCTACGTATCCCAAAGTAGTAATATTTTTACCGCTGCCACACAGGTTATGTTTTTGTCGTGTTTGTCTATTTTTTTTTTGTCACCAAGTTTACTCAAAAAGTATCAAATGGATCTTAATGAAATTTACAGGGATTGTTAGGCATGTTAACAGTACCAGATGATTAACTTTTAGTGGAAATCCGTTCATCTGTTTGTTTGTTTCTCTGTCTACCTACTTTTTCTTAAGGCCATAACTCGAAGTTATGGACGGATTTTCATAAAATTTATATGAGTTATTAGGTATATTACGAAGAGTAATTCACCAAATTTTGGGGATGATCTGCTTGTTCGTTCGTTTGTTTGTCGCTATATGTTTGATTTTATGCTTGTTAGCAGAATAGCTCAAAAAGTTAAAGATGGATCTTTATAGATTTACAGGAGTTGTTCGTAAGTTTAAAAGGCGCAAATGATTAGATTTTGGTGTTGGTACGAAGAACATCATGTTTCAGCACTAATTTGAATTTTTCGTTACCGTTGTATTGCTTGGCGGAGGTATGCTCTCTCAGAGGGCTCTCTAGTTCTAGATTTGAATTCGACTCATGTCCCAGTTTAAGAATAACGGCAGGATAGTACAGATAAAATTTTAAGCGGTTGCATTTTATTGGCCATCGAAACTAATTCTGGAGGCTGGACTGGTACGGACGGAACTGCAGAGAGGTGCGTTAGCTCTGAATCATCGAATCAAGTTTCAGGAGTTCACCCTCAGTATAGGTTAGACGTGGGAATTAGAAAAACCCAACCTCGCTCCGTAAAATGGAGTTTTCAACGGGTTCACCGTAATCGGGTTGTTTTTAACATTTGCACGACAGTGAAAAAGCTAACCCGGCTATCTGAAGTTCCGGACAAGTTAAGCCTCTAGGTAATAATGTTGGTTGTTTATCGAACGCTCCCTAACTCTAATGACTGTTTTATTTCACGATTTTTGAATAAAGGAATGCAACACTTTAGGGATAACTCACATCATGAACAAGCGTCAGTATACAATACGGAATCTGTCTCGGCCTAATAACATATAAATAAAACGACAATTCTCATCCGATACTCGCCCCAGCTAAAAGAGACATCAAGAAACATCATAATTATGTCGCTTGCAATTTACACTCACTTGCCTTCCATGTAGATTCAGGCGAACTTCAGAATTCAACTTTTCATATCAGACGGGTGTGCTGGCTTCGACCTGCTGAAGCGAGTTTCAGACATTGATCTTTAAAGCTTAGCCTTCACACTTTCAACTATTTAATCTTTCTCCGGAAAATAGAATTTCCAGCCGCTTCAGCGCAATCGGGTTGTTTCCAACACTTGCTGCTCGATTCAAAGTAGCATTGTCCGCGTGAGCTCTTGTTAGAAGGCCAGACAGTTGGAGCTTTGAATTTTTTTTTTTTTATTCTGCTCTCCGATCGAACGCGCCCTTAATTTGAGCCCAAGTTTAGCTTCAAGCTGAATCTTTAACGGCGTGTTCGATTCACCCCACTTGGAGCAGGTAACATAATGTAGTCCGATTAGAGTAACTATATTATCAGGAACTTCAAGCTGGAATTTGGAATCAACCACAATGGATCGATTTTTAGTCATGAATTGCAAACCTATTGCCCTTTGCATTGCTGAAACTCGTCTTGCTAATGAGATTAGATTATCTTTCTTAATATAGGCGAATTGAATGTGCTAAAGATACAGACAGCATCTTTGGCTTCAATGCAGAAGGACGCACATTCCCAGCAACAAGAGAAGCAAATACCACGGTCGATCATCCAACTTTGAAGGTCATGGCGTTAAATGCCACACTAACTCTGGCTTTGGACGTAGGCACTTCAAAAGGACAGTCGCGACGGTAGAACTCGTGTAAACAGCCATTGTTGGAACGTTTACAGAATTATCAAAGGTGCGCACCGGTGGTACCTCCACAGGCAAAACTAGAGCACTCTGGGAGCGCATACCTCCGCCAGGTGGGGCAACGGTAATAAAATAATGTATTTTATAAAAATTGAAATTGGCTCTGAAAACATAATTTTATCTGTATCAACTCCAAAATCGAATCATTTGTGCCTTTTGATAGTGTAAACAGTTTTTGGAATTTTCTTGATGATCCGTTCATAACTTTTTCAGTTATACAGCTGACAAACATTATGAGAAACATAAGTTAAACATACAAAAGGACCAACCGATCTGCACCAAATTTGATAATTTATGTCTTTTAACATTAAAAACTCCTGCAAATTTCATAAAGATCCATTCAGAACTTTTTGAGTTATTGAGATAGCAAGCATAAAATCGAACACAGCTACAAACAAACACACAAACGAACCAGCAGATCATCGGAAAAATTTGGTCATTTACTCTTCATAATAAACTTAACAACTCACGTAAATGTCATAAAAATCCGTCCATCACTTTTCGAGTTACGGTGTTGACAAAAATGAGGCAAACAAACAAATGGATGAACGGATCTTCACCAAAAGTTAGTCGTCTGTTCCTCCGAACATACTTAACAATCCCTGTGAATTTCATGAAATTCCGTATATGAGTTTTTTAATTTTCTTGATGACAGATAGACAGACAAAGAGAATAACAGACAGACGCCCCATAACAAACATAGTTTTAACTGACAATCCGGTCACTGCAGCAGCGAAACCGAATAATAAGCTGATTGTTGTTGTTGTTGAGTTGCCTCCAAGAGGGTGGAGTTTGAACACCACCCTCTCTGACCGCATGGAGGAAATTAGTGATGGCGTTTGATCCTGCAGACAAATACTGCAGGCCCAGGTCCAC
>LQNS02000663.1:7002-17828 GCA_001587735.2 Parhyale hawaiensis
ATTCCCATAGAGCGTGACAGGAAAGATATAAATATATAAATAAATAAATAAATAAATAAATAAATAAATAAATAAATAAATAAATAAAAACACGACGTGAATTATTATATAGTAGATAGATTTACATTACAACCAAATTTCGATGCTACAGTTTCAACAATCGCTCGGTACTGCTTGGTGCTGCTCAACATTTAACCAATTCCAAGCTGATATCGCGCCTTCTCTTGCAGTGGAGATATTTTGCTCTTACAAAACTTAAGCCTATACAACTGACTTTTCATTAATGGAAGATCAGGCCTGCAGGGATGAGGCCTCTTTTACACGAAAAACTATTCTGGGAACTAGAACAATCAGCTCAATCACATAATTACTGGCATCATTATGGACAACTGGGCCCTCTACCGAGATACTATCATATCAGGACCAAACTTCGAAAGTCACACATGGTAGAAATGAAAAGCTATAAGCTTTTGGGTATTCAATTTTTTTAAAGGCTGATCACCCTTTCGTAGCTATGCCTCTGCTGATCAACAAGTGAACTAAAATAATTCGGCTCTCAAGCGTTATTTTCAACAAAATATGAGTCATTTTAGTTATTGAAAATTTAAATGGCGTGAAGCCTGGTTTCTGATTTTTATTTAAGGAACTCTGTAATCAGCTATACCGTCTTGACGTTGAAAGTACTATGTTGGTTGCCAAATCACTTCAAGGAGAATTAATTTTTTTATATACCTATTAACCAAACTGTATCATTCAATTCATCAGGCAACTATGAGAAATGTTTAGTAATGGAACTAACTACGTAAGCGCATCATATGCAGCGTGTTTGCGGTGAGGAAACTCTTTTTATTTCCGTACTCCTTGGGAACGTTTAGAGCTAATTTTAAATATATTAAGGGTGCTGACGAACTTTTGAAAAAAATATCTCGAGTGTTTATCATGTAGCTAATGGCTTAGCATGAGAAGTTACTGTTATTCGCTACTTATTGGGATTCAGATGATTGCTTCATTTTATTGTTACTCGAAAAAATATTGTCTGATAAAATTACGTGTGTGTTCCTGCTTTCCTTAAGATAATTTGCTGCTTGGCTTGCCGTCAACGATGCAATAATGTACATTGGCTTCCACCTTGCTTGCATCGAAAGGTTTTCCATTTTCTGAGGTCTTGAAGTAATATGCTACTTCCTCATTGCACTGAAAATTTTTGAAACTTTTGCTGTAGTTTTCAACAATGATAATGATAGCAAAAATGATAGAATGCCATTGATTAGTAGCCGGTCACTTCATCCTGAGTATTAGATTTTTCATGTTAGGGAGGTGAGAGCTCTGTTGGCTTGTGGTTGTGTTTCTCCTCTTTATACATATGCTCTAAATTTTTGTGTATCGACGTTCTTAAGATCATTATACATTTTTATGAGCTGTTGATGGTTAAACGTATATTTGAAGTAGACGGAACTAATCTACTTCTGTGCAAACGCTTTCAATTTCATGTGATTAACGTCGCCATGTAACTCTCTGGCCCAGTCAGGGTCTGTATAGTGAAAAAAAATCTACGAAAATCAACCGTGGAATTTCCACGGGTCCAGCTAGTATATGATTATTGCGTGAATTTTTTCAAGCACGGGTCCACTAGTAAGTATAGGAAAGCTCTGTCGCCTGGATACCGCTTGGCAGTACGTTTATTTTAGAAAAATAGTCGCCTCTCAGGGCACTTGAAATATCTGACATAACCTACTCCAAGTCCACGATTTGAGCAGGAGAAAAAAAACGAAAAGTTAGGACAGTTTTTTTTTTCACACAGACTAAGAAAGACACAGTCAGGCATGTTTTCAGCATTTTTGCAAATAAATTGGTGGTACCAATGACATCACAGTCCTCATTTTGTTGTTTTATACCTATAAATTGGTGCACAGGATGCGAGTTTCATCTACATAGCTCCAGGCGCTTGAAATTTCATCGACACATTATGGCTAGATGAAACGCTCTGCTGAGCCAAGGCTAAAATTATTGCAAGTTACACTGCAGCCAATTGTCGATTATGGAGGTACAGCTATCTGCTGGTATCGAAGATATAACAAACAGAATTTCCGGTGAATTGTTTCGATTGAACTATGTTGTCTTAGTGCTGCTCAACTTTCGAGCATCTCCAAACTGATAATTGCGACTTTCCTCGTAGAAGGGAATTTTCTCACAAGTTCATGACGGCACAACTTTCGTTATTTTAATGGAAGATCAAAGGTGATGGTATGACTCATAATTTCTGCAGCAAAACATGTCCGGTAAGCAAAAACAATAAAAAGGCATTATTTTACTGTAAATCGATGCCGTCTTTTTTTTTTACGGCAGGGTACTTTAGTTATTTTATATTTTCTAGTTCTGTTTAATCCAAACACTATTTACGTTCAATGCAATGTTCATGCACAAGCTAATGGGTCGCTGAGACTTATTAATTATGACGTTACAGGGACGGGAAAGAAAGCTGAGCTGGGCTTAGAAGCTGTCCGTCTGTCTTTTCATTCGTCTGTTGTCTCGTACCTATATTATAATTCTGCTTGAGTCTCAATCCGTCCCTCCATGTGTCTGCATGTTACGCATTTCAGGTTTGAATGGGGGTAATAGGGGAATATGGGGAAATAGGAAGTCCAACCACAGCTGTCTTCTTTTATGCTTGCTGTCGAAGAAATTTTCAGTCACCACTTTCGAAGCAAAGACATGAAGTTCATTTTACACGTATCATAGATACGTATTTCCAATTAATTCATTATCACAGAGTAATGAAAACACAGACTCACAGCTTCTAAGCACAGTTCAACTTTACTTCAAGATTACTGTGACGTCATAGTTCAGCCATCAGCGTTGTGTCATGAACAATTTCATATAGCGAGTAAAATATATTGACTGAGTAGAAATAGAAAATATTAGCTAACAATTAAGATAATAGTAGAGGCAATGTATTGCATATTCTTAACAATTTAGAAAGTAGAATGACTCTCAGGATGATTTTATTTTCAAATGCCTTCTGTCTTAAGAGTTGTCTAAAGAGAAATTTTGAGCGGTGGTAGCTATGTAGATGATACTCATAATGAAAAAAATGCTGTGAGGATTTCGTCGTCATCATTCAGCAAAATTGTCTTGCAAAAATACTAAAGAACTGCTTGTCCATGTCTTTCATAATCTGTGTTCAGTATCACTTTGCTGGTGTTGCATGACAATCTAAATATGAGAAAATTCATTGGCTGGATACGGCGCTAAGCGAGCTGTTCTGGACTACTTCATTCTAGAGCATTTTTAAAGTGAAAGTATGATGTTTAAAGAAATCAAGTAAACTGATAGAAAAGGGGGGTTCGGCAACAAGCATCCATTATTGAAGAAATGGGCTTAGTCTGGTGTCTATTGCGGTGAAGCTATCGCATAAAATAGAGCAGAAAACTAATGGGTTACTGTACAGAACAGCCGCGGGTCACGTTTAAAACTGAAATCTTCAGATACACCGATGAGAAATGGCGCTGTTCAGAATGTGGAGGGTAAAAAATTTTGTTTTCAGACTAGGAGAAACACAGCTTAGCGAAGGCGTATATATACTGTATAGATAACGAGCGATGAGAGAAGTACCTCCGAAAAGTGAAACTGCTATAATTGTTTTGGGCTGTCTTTATGGCTCTGTCATGATGTACAAGTGCGACTCCTTTCCTGATAGAACATTTGCAAAATCCGACGGCGATATCAAAGTGCTCAGGTAGGTTGTATGAGGTGATTTAGGATAGACGGGCTATGTTAAACCCGTTGCAAACGAGTCCGAACACGGGAGCGCTTCACGTTCTTGGAACATGTTTCTGTGCGCGTGATGACGGCCTAATCTATTAACACTTACCTATGCCAAATAGGAATAATTGAGAATTGAAATTGAATAGAAATGAAGAGAGAGGTTCGAAACTGAGCAACGGGCCCTCGCTGTAACGGAATAGCAGCGCGGGGTTCGGAGCTTAAGCAGCTTTTCAACACAATAATATTAGACAAGTCGAAGCTGCATCCCCGGCAGCATATTCGGAAGGGCAGTGAGAAACGTTCATGTGTGCAGCAGACTTGAGGTTAGACGCACTTCATCACGGATGTTTTTTATGGGGTAGGTTAGGTTAGAGGAGCGGCATTAGGTCATACTAAAATGAGTTATACCCAGGGTTGGCTATAAAAAGTCATGGTTTAAGCCAACCAAAAAAACACGTTTTTTGTTTTTATTCAACGCAATGTTAATGAAGAAAAACCAAAAGTTTTTTTTTTTTTTGTTTTATTCAATTTTTTCGGTTTTTATTCATTAACAATGCAAAATAAACAGAATTACTTCTAGAAATTATCAAATTTTGGTCACACAACTGAAAGGATGAGTTAATGTGTTTCTTTTCAGGGATCCGTTTTGAGTGTTAGGACAGTTAGGGTCAACTATTGCTTATGTTTATTAAAAACCTATAACTTATTGAATTTTGTGTTATTTCATTTCAGAGATGCATGTCTAATGATATTCTGGTAAGCTAGAAGCTTATGAAAATTAGAAGTAGTAGTTATGAAGTTGCTATTAGATAGCAAGTGAGCTCAGGAGAAGCATGTAGGCATATAGCTATTTCACTCTCTTTAGTTCATTACTCTACTCTTAATTGGCTAGTAGGTAGCTATTTCTATCAAAATATCTTTGTATATTGGAGTGTTTCTAAGTTTTTCAGAGGATTTTATAGCTGTTTCACTTTTTTTAGTTCATTACTGTGTTATCAATTAGCCAAAAGGTTGCTTTTTCTGTCAAGTTGCATTGCTAATTTTAAGTGTTTTTTTCTAGCTTTTCAAAGGATTTTATGCTGCAGTTTTAAATCATAGCATTTCTGCAGATTGCATATGAAATGTAGCCATAGCAAATATACGTAGGTACTCTGCAAACTGCTTGTTCGTAACCCCTTTCTCTTAAAGTCATTCTTCTACAACAGGAAGTTGATGTGAAGTGACCAAGATGTTGATGATTAGCTAGCTACATGTTTCTACACAGCAGAAAACCCTTTAAATGTTAGATAAAATTCCTAAAACACTGGAAAAAGCAACAAACTTAGTAAAAAAGCAAATAAGTCCCGTTTTTTTAACCAAAAAAACTATGGCTTTTGGTTTAAACATAAAAAAAACATCGTTAATGCCAACCCTGGTTATACCTAATAGACTAGCTTAGGATTGCTACATTGAATAAAGTGAGAACATTAACTAACCGTGGAATTTTCACTGATCCTGCTAGTACTTATAAAAGTCTGATAATCTTGAATGTTTACTTGGTCGTTATTGTCCACAGAATTTTTGCCATAAGATAGGAAGAAATGTCACTGTATCCATGATACGGGGGATGAACTTGAACTCAGCTTCATAAGTTTGTGCATTGAATGCAAAGGTGATACCGAAAACGCAATTAGACTAAGTCATATATGTACGTATATAACGGATATGTACAGGATGTTTCAGAACAAGAGATACAAAATTACACACAAATAGAAAATGGCCAGATTAACACTTTTTCTTCGATGGAATTTTCCTAAAACATTTGGGTTTTTGAAATATTAACTAATTATTGTTTTAGAGGACGGATTTTAATTACACAATTACACGCAGTATTTATTTTGAATTTACTTTACAGAATGTGTTCCACCTACATCAATGTAGTTTTCAAATCTTAGCCTTAACAACTGCCGGATATTAGGAAATTTCACCAGCATCCACTGTAATTCTGATCACGAGGTGTTCCTTATGTTCAATGGGTGTAGCTTAAGCAAGGCTCTTCATGTATCCCAAAAAGGCCATCGAGTGGAGTCATGTCAAGAAATCTAGGAGGTCATGCGACAGGACCATTTCGCCCGATCCACCTATTAGGAAATTGACCATTAAGGTAATTTCGGACACCAGTATAGAGGAGCACCATCATACTCGAACCACATTTTTCTTCTTATTGCGAGTGGTAAATTATCGAGTAACGGGGAAATTTCTTCTTCTAAGAAAATCTGTAATTATTCCCGTTGAGAGTCGATAACAAAATATACGGTCCGATAATATGGTAAAGGCTGATACCAGCCCAAACATTAACCCTGTACCGTTACTGGTATGAATGTCCACTCACAATATGAGGGGTTTCAAGAGCCCATTCCTGCTCACTGTGGGAATTGAATTCTTCCTCATCCTAAAACAATACACGTTCGGAGCAATTGAGTTTGTGCAATAATTTCTAAAGGTACCACTCTGTAAATTGCATTCGTAGTTCATAATCTCAAGGGTTCAATGCTTGAACTCTTTGAAAGTGGTATAGATGGAAATTATTATCATTGCTGATTCTCCAAACACCACCGTGGGCCTGTAATTACAGAGCTGCTACAGCTCTACGCGCGCTAGCTCTTGCATTATGACGAAAAGAATCTAGCCCAGCCTCCTCAGCATTTTCATCCCTTGGTCATCCAGTTTCTCCCAGTGTCATGTAGCCTTGGTGTAAATTTGTAAACATTCTATGGCCAGGTATGTAGGAAACCGCTATAGTTACAGCCTTGCTGCCTGTCTCCCATTGCCATTAGCAGCACCATAAGCACGGTGCACATCTGCCATTTCAGTATTTGCAAAACGGTTCATGTTACCGGCGTCGTGGTTAATTTGAAAGTGAACAGTCTCAATAAGACAAACAAGTAGTAACCTGATAGCACGGTCTGGATCATTCTCAGACCTTCTTCCTCAAACTGGCAAACCAATTATCACTACAACGAACTATTGTTATTGTAAACTCTCATACAATAGAAGTGTTGGTAAAGTAAATCCAAATTAAAATATTGCGAGTACCTGTGGAATTGAATTTTGTTCTTTAAAACAACAAACAACTAATCTCTCAAAAACTAGACTTTTTCGGAAAATTTCACAGAAGAAAAGGTGTTTATCTGGCCAGTTTCTAGTTGGTGTGTAATTTTGTACTTCTTGTTCTGAAGCAACCAGTATATTTATCCTTGCTTACAGGCAGAGAGTTGAATGTTCCTTTGAGAAGCAAAGAAGATGGTAATGGTGATCCAATTGGTCATGTGCAGTCTAGTTGTTATTAAAGCTACATTTCAAATAGAATTAACGTTAGAGTATGTGCGTCTGCCGCAGTAAGTCGTGTAAGAGAACGCAGGGTAAATCTCGAATTAATAAACAAACGTCGACTAAAAAATTAACGTTTCAGGAATCTTATTTCCTATCATCAGAATTGAAAAGGAAGCCTGAAAACGAATATTTTTTATTTTAGTAACACGGGCGGGAGCAGGAGATGTAGGCGAGAGGTGTAAAATGCAAGTAACCGGGAAAGCCTGGAAGGTTCGAACGTCAATGCTTGTACAGTGGAGCGATTTAGAAGTTGCAACAGTGGCACAGTCATTGTGCGGGGGAAGACAGCTGGTACCAGGAAGCAAAGAATGCAGCGGGAGGACTCAATAGGACTAAAATAAAACTTAGCCGTGACCGCACGTAATCAAATTTACATCACATCGACGATATGAACTATTTGAATGTGGGACCTCAGCCCTTCATTTGTTGTTTTCTTGAACATATCACCGTATTTTTCTATATATTTCATTCAATCTCCCGCTCATGATTGGCCAGCTACTTGAGCTGCAAAATATCGTAAAATGTTATCGCCATGTACAGAAAGTTAGAGCAATAGGCTAACTGTTACTGTGGTTTCTTTCGCGTACAGAATTGGCTATAATGGTGCTTATCTTTATTGGTAAAGAATAAATATGTTCGGTGAAGAGCACTGTCAACTGGATATGATGTGTAAATACTGCTTTAATCAAGAAAAAGAAGTTAAATCAAGTCGCCAAATGGGAACAAATTTGGCGCTAGTGTTGAGAAAGTTTCCACCAGCATGCACTGCAATTTCTATAGATATTTGCTAAATTAGTGTATATTATCTTTATTTATACGCTAGAGATGAATTTAGCAATTTAAGACGATTTTTCTGGTTAAATTAATTAAAATACTCCTAGGCTGCTCAGCTATAGAATCGTCGATGATGACGTCATTTTTTGGTGCTAATTTCTCGTGAATCCCCCCCCCCTTACTCTCTTTGCTTCCTGGCTGGTACAGTCCAAGGGAAGAGACAAAATTCAGCTGTGGACCGTAATGAAAGGTACAGCCGTAGTTATTTTATTGGGGCTAGTTTTTATTTCATGGTTGTAGAGAGATTTAAAAGTTGTGAGCTCTATTGGGTTGGAAGAGTACGCTGGAGAAGTCATTCCCACTAATAAAGTGATTGTTTTGTTCTGCATAAGACGTGGTGGGGCGGGGTAGGTAGATTTTGCAAGAGGTAAGCCTGTTCTACTGGATATACCTACCTAATTGGCCATCAACGCGGGCTTTATAATGCTGTCCATTGCTGCCAATGTACGAAGCATAATAGCTCTGGCGCTGAAATATATAGACAACGCTGGACAGTAGATGTGTGGTAGGTTTGTCATTGAATTTATAATAGGATGCTATGGTATACTTATGTGGTTTTCTAAGAGAACCTGAAATTTATATGCGCGTAAGCTTCGGAGAGGAAAGATTTCATTCAGAGTGTTGACTGTATCGATGGCGGCTTTACTGTAGCATGGAAGGGAGTGAAAAAAGTCTAATTTACGAATCGGAGGTTTAGTTATACGGGGATAAAATAGTTTGTCCACAAATCGTTTGCAGTATGGATCTAAAATGGGGTGTGGATAACCGTTATTCTTGAAAAATGCAAGAAGAAAATCTATTTCATTTGAGAAAGCAAAGAAGATGGAGGAAGATAAATTATATGCTCTAAACAATAGAGTTTTGATAGCGTTAATTTTAAATTGATGGTAGCAGCGACTGAAGAAGCTGGTCCAAGGCCAGAAAATGTCGGTTTCCTGTAGAGTCTAGCGGTTAGTGTTGAGTCCTGTTTTGTAACTAGTGTGCTATAGAATTGTTTGATTGGTTCTCAGCAGTGAACTTTATGTTGGGATGCGTTCTATTTAAATAGTGTAGAAATACGTTCGAATCCGCAGGGTCTTCGAAGATAAAGAAGGTATCGTTTGCATAACGTTTGTAGTGGATGGGTTTAAAACTAATCGGGCAATCGCTAAGCCATATTGTCTCATGATCGCATAAAATACTAGAGCACTCCGAGAGCGCATATCTCCGCCAAGCAAGGCAACGGTAACGAAAAATTCAAATTAGGGCTGAGACCATAATTTTCTTTATATCAACACCTAATTCAAATCGTTTGAGCCTTTTGATGGTATAAATATTTTCTATAATTTTCTTGAAAATTCATTGTT
Organism: Parhyale hawaiensis; assembly: GCA_001587735.2. Lineage (NCBI taxonomy): Eukaryota > Metazoa > Arthropoda > Malacostraca > Amphipoda > Hyalidae > Parhyale > Parhyale hawaiensis. The sequence continues at coordinate 16,320 of LQNS02000663.1, forward strand.
AAAGTTTTGAGTTATGCTGCGAACAAATATTAACTCACTCTAACATACAAACGAACCGACCGATCTGCACCAAAATTTAATTATTCATGTCCTCTATCATTACTAATAACTCTGGCAAATTTCATAAAGATCCATTTAAAAGTTTTTGAGTTATTGCGCTAACAAACACAAAACCAAACTCAGCTACAAACACACGAAAGAACGAACAGATCATCACAAAAGTTTGGTCATTTACTCTTTGTAATAAACCTAACAACTCATGAAAATTTCATGAAAATCCTTCCACAACTTCTTGAGTTATGGCATCGACAAAAATGAGGCAGACAGACAAACGAACGGATGGACGGATCTTCACCAAAAGGTAATCATCTGCTCCTCTTAACATGCCTAACAATCCCTGTAAATTTCATCCAAGTCCGTGTATTTTGAGTTATCTTGATGACAGACGGACAGAATAACGGACAAATAGACTAACAGACAGAAAAATCTGATGAAAACATAACCTTCTTGGCGTAGGTCATTAGCTAGAGTGGGACCTAGCGGGCTGCCAATGCAAACTCCTTCGATTTGTTGGTATAACCTGTTGTTGAAAATGAAAAATTAATCTTCGATGGCCAGATTGAGAGAATTTCTAAAAGTCAGTTGATCCATGCTGTCACGTTCAGGCTTGGTAAAAAAAACTGGGCATGTTCATGAAAGCGCTCTAAGGTAAAATCGATGCTTGGAACAAAGGTTGCCAGTATTTGCAGACTCTTATCGCTTTAAATCATTGGTGAGTTAGGAGCTGACTGGTCGGTAGTGCAGAGCGGATGACTGATCCAGTTGCTTGCCCAATTAGGCTTGCTTTTGAGTTCAATCCAAAACTGCACAGTCCAAAACACTTCATGCATCGGACCACCACTCTATTTATCACACTGACGCTCCATTTGGCCTCAGGCGGACCCAGAACGCATAAACAGCATCAGCACAGAACTTTTTTCATTGCAAGGTCTTTTCAGTGCAAGGGAACTGTGTTCCATCGGAATAGGGTTCATATCCCATTTCAGAGTACAGCGTTTTCCTCGAGTTATTAGGTTTTCAGTAAAATGCTTCTCACAAATAACTGATGTAGGAGTTGGTTTCCAGTCACGACGATTGACAAACCTCACCCACCTCAGCAGCAAATCTTCCTTCTTCATGGGAAAGCGAAAGCTTGCCAGCTTTTCTCTTGAGCCTGCATTTTCGTCAATCTTCTGGTTTGCTCCAGTTTCACATCCGTAAGCCACGCACTTGTTCACCATTATGTAATTCTAATGACAAACACAGAACATACTGCAAGAAAACTCAAATCATGGCCTATATCGACTCCAGCCGTATCCAAGATACGCAACACCATTCCCTTGAGAGTCTTCGGAAGAAGAAGTCCAGGTGACGTTGCTCACGTCACCCCACGTGTGTGGAGTCACTCTGCTGGGTGTCTTCTGTGGTGCCGCAGTTTGCGACCAAAGAGAGAGCCAGCAGCGAATTATC